>JBAHVQ010000476.1:496133-533692 GCA_036872915.1 Nanipora kamurai | reverse complement strand
TAATGGTGTCTTCTTGCTGGCTACTCCGTGAATCTGGCACTTTAAACAGGGAAAGGAATCGTAACCGAGTTAGTCCAACTGTAGTTATTGAAAACCCTGGAACCCACATGAGCAACTTTAACTCTCAAAGAACAAGGAAAAGTGGCCGGGACGACGACATGGTGGCCGTGGAAGAGGTAGTTAAAATTCACCTATGAGTTGATGGGGACACAAAGGTTGCAGTGTTATGAGGATGAGTGCTTCCGGAGATGAATGAACTTTCCAACGATCAATCACCCATCCCAACTTTGTATTTCAATGCTTACATCAAAACAAACCGCAATGCTACCCCTAATCCTAACTCCACTTTACCCTAATCTTATCCATAATCTTAACCCTTATCCAAGCCTTAACTCAACTACTGACATCGGTCATTCGGTTCTGAGTAAGGGCACAAAAACATTTCGAAGCAATGTGCACGAAAGTTTGTGCTACCTAGCACACGTTTAGTCAATTATTCATTGATTTACGGCTTTGGTAATTACTTCGATCTGTGTACTTATTTCATTAATTACAGTTGATTTGAAAACAAAACTAGCTAACGAGTTTCTTATTTACATAATGTAGCCAAGCGAGGAACGTTATCCAGAGGGAAGGAAAGGCAAGGAAAGACAATCTCACAGACAGCCGACAAGCAAGAGACAATGGGCAAAGAACAACACCATGTATTAGTAGAAGCCAGAGCGAGTAAAGACAGCAGTAGCATCATGCTATGCTTTATCAACTGCGTTAATTTGCGGTTTCGCTAAAAGCAAACTTATATATCTTTGAGACATACTGTAATTATACGTGGATCCTAGAGACAGCAGTATTTTTCTCGTTTAGTTTTTATCCTCAGGAAACATTTTGATCCACGTTCAACAAATTCTAGATCAGTTTATATATCAGTAAATTACAAGTAGCTGAAGTCGAGAAGGAATTGTGCTGAGAAATAATGCAGTTTTTTTATATTTTAATGAAACTTGTACAGTGCTGTAAACGGAGCATGATCAAGTGGGGTTTCGGACGTCTAGACATAGTCTGTTTTAAGAGTTATATAGTAAATTGTTATCCGGTTTTGTTATTCTTAACTGTATTGCATTTTTGGTCTTAACCGTTGTTCTTTCGTACAAAAGTTCAATATCTAACGAAATGGTTCGGTGAAGTTTTTTAGTCTCACTTAAACGAAGATCCCACTCAAAGCCAGTACCTCACGCAGTGGTATATTAGACATACTACGCAATATTTGAGTGATCCAGTGGAGAGGTGGATCTAGAAATTAGAACGTGCCTTTCTGTGCGTGTAACTGGAGAATCCCTCTGTTTCTTAACGAAATGACATTTCCGTGATTTAATTCTTTGATCGGCACGGCTGCAATTTTGCAACTTGTGTATTTTACCCTGTCTAACGCCAGACGGTTTTACTCGTCAAGTGAAGACCTCCAGTGCACTTGTCAAGGGTTGATAATGGAAAAATAAAGCAACGCCATTTAGAGATATCAAAGAAGAAAAAGAAAAATTTCAGGAAGTATAGGCTTAATAATCATAAAGTGATTGGGCAACTTTTTTGTTTCAAAGTTCCGAAAGTGAAAGTTTCCAGTACCGACACCGCCATCCGAAGAAATGTGCGTTTCCATATGCGAAGTGAATTGTTATTCGTTTCACTTTTATATAAGCGAAGACCTTCGTTTTTTATCCTCTTCGAATTATCTTTGTCTAGTCTTTCGTGTCGAACCCAGGCCGCCAATACTCATCGCTCTAACAACACTGGGCTCACGGACCAGTGTCAGAGAAAGTCTTCTTACATCCGTGTTCCACACCAACTTGATAAGAAGCAACAGAAACATAAGATTCATATCTCATTTTGTCACGTAGAAATAGCCCCAATAATCATCACTGAACGTTAACGATCTTCTGTTACTGTGTGGATTCCTTGACTATCATCCAACATAACTCGCCCGGTTTGAAATCTTCCCGCTTCACGGCGAAACCAGCAACCTTGGTCGAACTCTGGGAAAAAATGCTTGATCTCTTTTTCAGCTGTCTCCACAGAATCTAGAAAATAATGTTCAATGTTTGAATCTCACAAAGAGACAAGGAGAAAGTTTGCCTCACAACACAAATCAAGTGAAATGAAAGAAAATGAAACGAAGTGAAACAAAAGGAAGATAAGTGAAAAAAGGAGAAGGAGAAGAAGGAAAAATAGAAAGCAAAGAAAGAGAATCTTTGATCCCAAACGGTCTCATCACTTATATTCGTGATGGACCAGATCGTAAAAGTTCTTTGCGTAAGTGACGCAGGCTAATGAATTAATTATCATCCGAGTGACGATCTCATGAAGCAGGACACTATATCTGACGTCATTACTGTATTGTTGGTATATCCTGAAAATGGGTTCTGAGAAAATCTTACACACGTCAAGCACACACAGTTTGTTCATACAAACTTGTTGATCAACAAACACAATTTGACAGATGTTAAAATCTGTTAATTTGCGTTTAGTTACCTAAGTACCTCAGTGCAAATCGTCAACCAATTTCGGAAAGGATATTAATTAAATTCTACATTACTGTAGCTGAAGTAAAGCACTCGTTCGCACATTACCTGAACCGTGGGTTACATTTCTGGTATCTGTAAGGCCATACAGACCACGAATGCTGTCCGGATGAGTTTGTTTAGCTCTACAAAAACAAAAGTCAAAAAAGCTACAGTGTACCGTAGTGTGCATGTACATAAGATACGGATCTGATAACGGTACACCTGGTAATTCCTGTGAAACTAGTGGTTCACTGGTTAATAGAAAATTTACTTATTTTAATCAAATTTGAACAGTTCATATATACAGTCATGTAATACTAAAAACTTAATGAGCGAGGGGGAGGTCCTTACTAGAAAGTTATACTGCCTGCGGACTTTCAGTACAGTCCGAGATGCGAAGCATCGAGGTCTGTGCGAAAGACCAAGGGCAGTATAATTTTGTAATAAGGACCGACCAGCAAGGTCATTAAGGTTTTTATTATATGGCTTGCTTCGTGAGCGGTCTATTGACGTCTTTTCGCCAGGTCTGGAAACATATCAAAAGCTTGAATGTTTAAAACTTCAGGTAGACGGTCTTCATCTGAAGAGTTAATATCGCCGAGGTCGTATGTTAAATCGTCTCCGAAATTCATTTTAGCTTGAAAAGAGTATCTTTTTGCTTACATTTCCTTCATTTCTAAAGCTTTTTTGTTCCAGATAACATTTGTCTATTCCCGATAAAGATCAGTCTTCACGGGTTTGTTAAGACTGCTCAGGAGCCAATCAAATTGAGGGGAAAAGCAAAATAGACCTCTCGCAAAGCAAGCCACATAATAAATGTGTGCAAACTGTCTTTCACGGCTTTCATCAAATGTAAAAAAACTAACTAAGAATAAAAGGTCAACATAAATAATAGCTACAGTACTTAGTGGTTTTTGTCGGACCCATAAGCGTTCTCCAGTGGTTAATGGCATTATTTCGTGCGAGAATTAATGGCATAATTGGACCGCTATATAATAAAATGATATGGTAATACTAAAAGGTTGCTAAACAACAAGAACAATTATAAGTAAGACACAGTGCAAATATCACAATGGAAGTTGAAGTAAACATCGAATGGCAATCATGGCTAGTCTGACGTACTGTACGTGTTTCCTCGCTGCCAAGTGACTCATCAGAGACCTTTCTAAATTGTAAACTTGGGTAAACAAGACACTAAGCATGATGCCCAATAAGTTTACAAATCGGGTCTCTGTTGAGTTGCTTTGCAGCAACATGATGTGTACGTCTCACTAACCATGATTGCAATACAACAATAACGTTTAAATCTACATACAGTATAGCTCATTCATTTACTTTATCCATAATTTTGGATAAATATTTTTAAACCCTCCCTCTTTTGATGCTCTTGTTGATGCTATTGCAGTACCCTCTCCCCTTCACATGCAAAAGTGTACCAGGGAAAACCTTAGAATAATGACTTTTCTCATCAAGCCATTTTCCAACCCCAACATTTGTATAGTAATTGACATGTTGTCTCATCTTCTCCTCCTGTGTATGCACTAAATGGATGACCCTGAATCCAAAAATGAATTTAGTCACCAAAAACAAATTACTGCTAAGACTTGGTCTTTTTTTCCAAAGAAAAGATACTGTAAGGTAATACTTGACAACAGTTCTTAAACTGGCTATGGATTAAGAAAAATCCCAACAAATTCAATACAAATCTGTTACCCAGTTTGATATGTTACCCAATAAGGGACAAGAGCAAACCCTAGTGTTTAACTCAGCCTAATGCCAGATGATTTTACTCGTCAAAGGGGTGAGCCGTGCCTGTTAATAGGTTGAATTGAAAAAAATAATGCTTATTATGAATTGTTATACAGACCTACTCATAAAAGATGTTAATCTCTTGTAGAAAAACCTCTCTATGAAAACAAAAATAAATTAACCAAACTGATACAGATGTACTGCAAGTATGTCAGATTTGAATAAGTGGACCTAAAATACCTGTATCTTTGCCCAGAACAATTTATGGACATCCAAATTGCAAGACAATAAAATACTGTATTAAGCTCCAACATTGCCAACATCATCTGTTTAGCTAAACTTTATGCAGGACTGTTATAAGATTTTATAATTATAATGATTATGATTTCTTGACCACATTCATTGACAAGGAGCTAAAGTAACACCTATATCAAATCAAGGTGATGCCAAATATTTAATTTTTTCTTAATGTGATGCCAGTCATGAGTTCCTCTGTTCCAGAGATTACCTGTATATCAGCTGGTTCAATAGCTTATCAAAACAAAATGCAGCAAGCTTGCTCACAGCAAGGAATATCCTTGCCTTTAACACAACTACAAACTCATTACAACTTACAACTCTGTATGAGTTGACTCTGTAGTTACACTTGTCTATTGAAATCTGTTCCAAACTTCTCATTTGATGCAAAACAGCCCAACTCAACTTGATATGATACTGCTGTTAAAGACCTGTGACAAAGTGGGTTTCAACATACTTTACTTAGAGGTACATTGTACAGCTTATTTTAAAAAAAGTTGACAGAGAAATTTTTTAAATGCAAAAACAAAAAAATAATTGAATTCATTGAATTGGCTGAAGATATGCCACTTGGGACAGATTCATTACTTAATGTATTTAATCCTTCTTTTCCCACCCTTGCCAAATGACACTGAGATTTTTGTCTGGCTATCACCTGATGATTTTACTCAGTATGGCAAGGACTTGGATTACCAGTATGCATGCTTTTAAAGCAGAATTTTATAGAATTGATCATCATTCAAGCTTAAGCTAAGGCTAACCTTGATGCTCTTGATAAAATTGTTCAGCTTCTTCTCTCCTCCATTGCAAGATTTTCCATTTTATAATCCAGAAGTTCTCATCCACAATTTTCTCTTTGACAAACTAAATTTCAGGTTCAGTCAAGGACATATATTTCAGAAATTGATGGCCCCAATTTCTTCAACTTTGTATCAACTTAGAAAATCAGAAAACAGACTAAAATACACGACATACAATACAGTATTATGATTACAGTGTGTTAGAAAAAATAAAAATTTTAAATGTGAAAGGTTTTAATGTTTGCATAAAGTTTTCGTCTTCACATATCACCTTTAATCTGGCAGGATGAGACATTAAATCTGGCTTTAAAATAGCTAAGGTAAGCTGCAAAGGACGATGTCCCCTCATTTCTAGATTCTAAAGATGTTTTGAGTCAGTAGAAACAAACATCACTTAGTTTCTGAGAATGTCTTCCAATATAGACAGCGTACAAAATCTTGCAGAATTGCCCAGTTTCCATCTTTGCTCAAGGTAATGTTCTCGGGAAGACTTACCAGGTATAAAGTTCCGTGGTTTTGAGCCCGGCTATTTATTTCGACAAAAGTCTTAAAAACTGAGCGACCCTCGGTTGTGTTCAAACTACCGCTTGATTTCTCGATGTTATGAGTAACTATGCTTATTCGGCGCTTTAAGAAACTTTGACTATATCTTGTAGTATCCTCGGCTTATTGAAAAACGTATTTTTTGTATTAATTTCACAGTAAAACAACGGATCCTGACGCCCTAGACGCATTTCCTCACGGCACTTCCGGTGTTTATTACGTCAGAACCAACTAGTTCAGAAATTGGAAGTGTTCTCAGAAGAACTAGATGCAGTAAATTGTGTTGTAGGATTTGAAAAAAGTGAGCAGCAGATGACAGTCGGAGGCATTTAAAAAACCCTCTATTTTAAGTCAATTTTTATGCCATATTCAAATCAACAGCATGGGATGCGGACTACGCAATGTCTCGCATCTTCATTCTCTTGGAGGTAAGTATGTTTCATAGAGGAGAGATGTCTTCAGAATGTCTTATGATTGTACTTCACGTACTTTAGGTAGCTTACGTTAATCTAATTAACACAGCAAATCTGTGGTTTGAAAAGTAAGACATACATGGACACAAAAAAGGAAATAATTCGTGCCTGATGCATTAATCGTGCATGGTATACTGTATCAGTGTATGGTATATCTTGCATGACCATGCCAGCCTTCTTATTTTCACAACTGAGTAAAGAATATTGGTTGTGGTTAAGAGTGCATGCTTCCTGGAATATAAAGCATACCCAGGTAGCTGCATGTGAAAATTTTTTTGCTATGAAAGGCTTTTACTAACTCAATACTCAATCACATGTGGCCTGGTCATTATATTCATTAATATATACAGGATTACTTCCAAAAAATCTCACCAATAGGGCCAAAAATCAATAGAACTTTTAAAAATTAATGTTATTTCCTAATAAGATTGTTCTGGAAGGATTGATAGAAAACGGCATTTGGCAAAATATTCTTGTTGCCTGAGCTAATGTTATAACAGCTAATTTACTTATTATGATTAAAATTTGAATGTTTAATCTTAGACTTTAATCAGGCCAAGTATGCATCAAGTCTCTTCTTTGCTGATGGAATCCTTTGCATGGTTTTTGCATTTTTCACTCATCATAAGTACACAAGGTATGGAATGTTATAAAATATCCTGTTCATTTCTTGAATTGTCATCCATTAAGATATTAAATGCAAGGCTATCACCAGAATTTTTCATGCACTAGTACTGGATAAAACTGAAGAAGAGCTCCAAGTCCCTTTTGGTGCAATAATTCTTTGTATGCACATTTATAGGTCACCGAGCAACTGCTTAATGGGGACATTAGCCCTTTAACAGGGTCAGGGTTCAACCTTTTAATGAGTAAAGTTGTCTGGGATTAGCCAGAGGAAAATGACAAAGTGAGCACTAATGCCCCTTAATGGGCTAACCTTTTAATGCCTATGACTCATTGTGACAGGAAGTGAAATTGTCTGGCATTAGACATTGGCCAGAATGAAATACTAACACCCTTGCCATAATACTAATTAATATGTTGGTGCTACACTATGTATCATACAATTATTTAGTTAGCAAATTACCATACTTCCCCTATAGTTTGGACAACCTAAGAAGTATGTTGCCAATCTCCAATATAGAGGGAAAGGGTATTTTTTTCTCTTGAAGATGATAAGTGTTTTGCCAAATATTTACTTCTTCCTTTCAGTGTAACTGTGTTAAATTACTCAGTTAATACAATAGCCACATCTAATACAAGGTGGATCTGGTACTTTATTTTTACTTCTTTAAGGTATAGTTTGATGATATTATCAGAAACTAATAGCATTACCTAGTGTATTACTAATTATAAACCAAACTGTGACCTAGACTTTTGCACAATCAACTGTTAATGGATGATGCAAAAACAGAATGTCCTCAATTTTGACAGACCAAGAGAAGTGCTACTAATATTTAAAGAAATGAGGCATAAGATGTTGAAATAGCTGTGAGAAAATTTGAAATACCTTTAGTTAAGAACCTTTTATGATTTGTTTTTAAAGTTATTTATTAAGTTAATTGAATTGTTTAATTATTTATATAATTGTTGAGTGAAGAAGCTTTTTTACTACTACTGCTATTACTACGGCCACTATTACTACTGTCACTGCTACTATTACTACTGCTATTACTACTGCCACTACTGCTACTTCTATATTGTTTATTTGTTTTTGTAACTTACCTTGTTGGTTACGAGGCATTACAGATATGAATGTAAATTATTTAATTTACTTTATTTAATAAAGACTATTACTTTTATTGTTGGTAGTATTCAAGCCACCACTGCAGTATGCTTCCATATCACATGAACAACAATATTAAAAATTTGATCTTCATTCTAGTTTTTTGCTATTTTAGTAATAACAAGAAATTACATAGTTAATCTTGCACAATTCCAAATTTATACAAACTTGCATATTTCAAAGAGCTGACAAATAGCTGTCACCTTGCTACAGGCAAATTGTGCAATTTTGACACCCTTTGAAAATTCCCTTACTTGAAACTTACTTTTTGAAATTTCCCTTTCAAGATAATACAGTTCCATGTTCTAATACTTAAATTTACATGCAAAAGGAATTTTATATTACATGTGCTATGTTTAATTTTGATTTATGAAATTAATTTCTCTGTCTAGTTCGTTTATGAATGGTTTGAACTTTTGGATTAATCTTAAAGAATCTGAAAACTCGCAAATTCCGTTTATTATTGGTAAGTCATCAGGTGTAATTCTTTTTGGGAAAGGAATATAAAAACTCATATCAGTTACTAAATGAGAGAGAACATCAGTAATGGTCAGGTTGTCCTTTGGGCAGTCATCAAAAAGAATCTTGATGTACTATGAAACTTAATACTACTTGTCTGATCGGTGTTGCTTGCAAATGTATATTTACATTAGTCTACTTTACTCAAGTTAGAAGTTTCTATTTGTGATTATGGGATAAAGTGCAGTCTCAGCTCAATTTGTGGTCTGAGTTTACACTGAAGAAAAACAAGAAGAATTTGTAGATGACATGCAAATATTTGTTCAGCTCGTAATCTCAGAAAAAACAATTTCTGAGCTTCATATGGTATAGTCAAATCTGCCACCTGCCGATGACCAATGAAACTCTCTAACCATTGAGCTATCAAGACTCAGACAGTGAGCTAAGGTGCAGGTTTGTCATATGGGCTGCCTAAGCAGAAGCCTTGATATGGCAGCAATGGGAAGAACTGACTATTAAACACAAATGCTTGACCAGTGTTAATGCTGACAATGTGTGAACATTTGTCAATCTTCTAATTTCAGGAAGACAATTCTCATTATTATCATATTGTGGCTTCTGCTTAGGCAGCACATATGAGGAACCTACATCTTAGCTCACCGTCTGAGTCTTGGTTGCACAATGGTTAGAGCATCTCACCAGCTATCAGGAGGTTGCAGGTTAGATACCCATCTTGGGCTCAGAAATTATTTTTCTAAGATTACAAACTTGACAAACATTTGCATGTCATCTGTAATAAAACCAAATTCCTACCTCCACAAAATTTGTATTTGACTAAAATAATTTGTTCTGGGACATGCTTTATGATATGTTCACATCAGATAACACTCCTCTTCAGCAACAGGGGACTAAAAGCTACCATACAACTCCAGTTAACTAAGAGCTGTTTATTGGATGCTTACACCAACAAAACATATACAGTGGGAATCTGCCATTATTTGTAATTGTATCATTGCAAATGTATCACATTACTGTCCCTAATTATTTGAATATTAAAGAAACTGCATTTAATTTCTAAATGAGTAGATAATGCACCTAGATTTGGTTTGGCTTTATCACATTTTGAACCAAATGCATTGTTTTTCATTTTTTCTTTTTTAGGCTGGATAGCTCACTTGCTGGGAGTAAGTCATGATAGCAACTGTAACAGTGGTAACAATGGTGATGATGGTGATAATGATGGTGACGATAATGGTGATGATGATGATGGTGGTGGTGATGATGATGATGGTAATGGTGATGATTGTGAAGGTGATAATAATGATCGTGAAGGTGATGATGATGATGGTGATCATGATGGTGATGGTGATCATGATGATGGTGGAGGTGATGATGATGGTGATGGTGATGATGATGGTGAAGGTGATCATGATCATGATGGTGATGGTGAAGGTGATGGTGAAGGTGGTGATGATGATAATGATGGTAATTGCAATGGTAATGAAGATCTTGATAGTATTTATTAATGATGTTGGTGATGGTAATGATGGTGGTAAAGGTAGTAGTGATGGTATTAGTAGTGATTATGATGATTTTGATGATCATAATGTTAACACTTAATTGTAATAATTTATTTACTATGAAATTCTTCCTAGCTGTATGCTCATGGTGAAACTTCCGACATAGCAACTAGACATTGAAGCTAGCGTTAAAATTGTGAAAATTATAAAATGTTGACAAAATCAACATTTCATTGACAGGTTCTATCATTGGCTTTCGCGATCAAGCACCAATGGAAATACAGAGAAGAAGGTAAAAGTTTCTACAGGAACGTGTAATACTAGGGAGATATTCATTAACTACGGGTATTTTATCTCACAACAAAACACTGAGTAGTCAGTTGAAAAACGGGATGGCCGATTTTTTTGACCAACTGCTGTATGTTATTATGTCGGATCAAACACTTCTTTCAAGCGACCAACATGGCATCCCATATGAATTATTGTCTGACAAGAAAATCAGAAGTAAAGTTGTCGAAATATTACGCTAATTAAGGTCGGATATTAACCAACGACAATATGAAGGATGAATGCTGGGTAGGTCGTGTTTGACGACGTGTGAAACCCAGCAGGATTAGGGAACCGCTGAAATTTTGTATTCATAAATTACATAATAAGGTAGGGATTTCACGTGTCTTAACTTACATTTACAATGACGTTACGATCTGGGAACGGTTTAACTATTTTTATTGACAATAGTTCTTCCGGATAACTTCCATTAAGTTTTGACATTTCTGCAGCCTCCGCGGCTGCTATCTTTAGAGTGACAGTTTGCTACTGGCTCGGTGTACTATCGCCACCGTTGTCTGAAGTGACAACACGAGCTTGCCGGGAGCATCCAAGGATCAAGTTGTAGCACTGGCGCTTGAGGAAGAGACAGTCCATCACAGTCATCGCGGTCATCGTCAACAAGCTCGCGTCGTCATGTCAGACTACGGTGGCGGCAGTGCACCGAGCCAGTAGCAAACTGTCACTCTGAAGATGGCAGCCTCGGAGACTACCGAAACGTGAAAACTTAATGGAAGTATTCACAAATTTTGATGATAATGATCCCAACGCTTACCCAAAAGTTTTAAATTTGAACAATTTTTCTTATCATGTTAGTTTAAGATCTGCAGAACAACTTTTTGCAACTTCAAATGAGTCTTTTCACCTCCAGTCCCATAGTTCAAGCCTGTTCGTTTTCTGTTGTTAGTGATACAGAGATCATGTGGCACGATGTTTTCTTTGCAGTGACATTGACACGTTCGTCTTGCAGCATTTCAGAATATGAGCTCCGAAACTGACAACGAAAGAACTCCCATTTTAGGCCGAGAAGAGCGCACGGTAAATGGTGTGAATTTTTGTTTGTTACGCTATCAAAGGATCCTCAGCAAACAATTCACTTTGTCGGTTTTAAATCTTGGTGACAACGATACAACTAAAATGATAGTATTAAAAACGATGATAACGGTAACGACAGTGGTAATGATAATGATAATAATACTGATGATGATGATAATGGTGGTGGTGGTGATCATGATGATAAAAATGGCGTTGATAGTGGCGGTGGTGATGGTGTTGATCATTATGGTATTAATGATGATGATGGTGATGATGATGGTGATTATGGTGATGATGATGATGATGATGATGGTGGTGATGATGGTGATGATAGTGATGATGATGATGATGATGGTGATGATGATGGTGATGATGGTGATGATGATGATGATGGTGATGATGATGATGATGATGGTGATGATGATGGTGATTATGGTGATGATGATGATGGTGATGATGATGATGATGATGATGGTGATGATGGTGACGATGATGGTGATTATGGTGATGATGATGGTGATGATGATGGTGATGATGATGGTGATGATGGTGCTGATGATGGTGATGATGGTGATGATGATGGTCATTATGGTGATGATGATGATGGTGATGATTGGTAATAATGATGGTGATGATGATGATTATAGTGATGCCGATGGAAATGATGATAGTGATAATGATGATGATGGTTATTCCGCAGATTGTTCTTATTCACACATTTGTTTTCTTTTTTCACTAGGGTCCTTCTGTGGCTGATGTTTTCTTTTTAGGATTTCTCCTTCTGGGGTTTGCATTCTTCATCTCCGGCTTGTCGATAGATAGGTAACTGACATTTATAATACCTCCAGTTGTAGGTGACGTAACTGTAAAATTTTGAACGGCGACAAACCGGTGAAGGTAAGGGGGAGAATGTACTTTTTTTTTCCAACTGAAGAAAGGTCGAGATATGCTAGATTTAGGAGAGTTTAACATATGAGGAAGCAAGAGAATAACTTGGATAAGTGCAAAAAGAAGCAGGAAGTAACAGACAGACAGTGCCAATTTTGATTATGAAATATAGCCGGTGAAATTTCAACTGTTAAAAATGAAATAAAGCGTATTCTCCATTGATATATTCTTGATTTATGTATGAAATAGCATAAGAAATCTAGATTCTAGTTACACATGGAAAAGTAACCGTCAATTTGGCCAATAATTTCGACTGTCGTCTGCGGTTGTTATTTTGGAAATTCGTGGGTACATGTTTTATCTGAAATGGAATTACAGATGATTTATTTACATTGATACTATGGCAAATGGACGTTTTTTTTAAATTTTTTTTTATTGTGACGAAAGCCACAAGTCTTCGGTTTACTGGATAGCATTTGGTTATTCCTGGCTTATCCGAATCGGTATTCTGATCTTCATTGTGATAATCATTATTCACTACAACTCGTCTGTTGAAGGACCTTCTGTGCTTGTCAAGGTATTGTTATTAAACAACTAAGTTGGCATTATGGTCCCCCGGTCAAGGTGAACTGAAATCTCACGTAGCTGTGAGCGTGGAAAACCTCAGACCAGGCTTGGATGGAGGGGCAGTCGGTTGAGAGGTTACGGTGCTCCAAGGAGGAGGGAAATTTTTCCATGAACGCTTTAATAGGCTCCACTCAAAAGACAACTTAAGTCACGTATAGCTTGCACATAGTGATACGGGTACGAAATTCACGGTGTTTGAGCGCGGGACATCCGGGAATAACTTCACTCCATGTAAATCCAGGGTTAGTCAGGCCCCTACATTGTCTAATTTGGCGTCCATCACCTCTGTGTTAACAATAAAAGGCAAAATTAAGCCAGCTCAAGTATGGTGATTAATCTTCAGTACGAAAATTCTGTGTACATTTTGTGATCCAGAGTTCCAAGTTGATTGGTCGCTACTGGTAATCAACATTTGAAAACTGTCCCCTCAGAATTCGTACGGGCCCTCAAAAACCCTGAAAGTCCTTAAATTTGCTTTTTAGAAAATTGAGTACTCGAAATTCTTTAAATTTTCTAGAAATCTCCCCCAGTTCATGAAAAGTCCCTAAATTTCATTTTTCTGCTGTCTCTTAATGAAACTGGCATTTATTCTTAAAAAGGCTGATCTAAGAAAAGATATTTTAAGGTGTTTCTGGTTGATTAATCGTCGGAAACTTGACGAAAGGTCTGCTTGTTTGTACCGCAATGATTTACACCGTAGAAAGCTCTCCCCAGTTCATGTCTCTTGGGTCCATAAAAATGGCTTAATTACTCTATAAAAAGTACTTAAAAAGTCCTTAAAATTTATAATGAGATTAGGGGACAATACCTGTTCCCTGACAAGCTCCGAGATGTTTTTCTTTAAACTGTTCCACATGTTGTCCTAGATTCCCGAAATTCCCACTTGCCTTCGTTTTGCTGAAGCATTATCTTACAAAACATAAATGTGTTGCTTACCGCAGTTTCTTCTGCTACTCGGAGTGCTTCTCAATACACCAAGTGACATTCCTTCATATATTTGGATTAAGTGCATATTAGGAGGTAAGCGTGAGACCTTTAATCTGATGGAATTCCTAATCCTTTCATGTACTGTACGTCGTTTATAAGAAAAATATCCTTTACTATTGTTTTCTGTTTATATTAACTAGATCAGTGGGTTTACGAATTAGTCATTGGAGCTGCTTTACTTTCTCACTTGGCTTTCTTTGTCGTTTTACGATCCGAATTTCTGAGACTGAAAGACGTAAGTTTTTGATTTTTTCTAAAATCTTTTTTAAACCTTCTAAGGTTGTATTTATTATCCCGCGAAACAGCCATAAAAAGAGCTGAGGAAAGTTGGTGAATTATTGCCGTTAGAAATATAGCAATTTCAAAAGTCTACAGAATTTGAGCCAAATCAATACCCAACATTCATGTTGTCTGTTAAGGTTACCAGTGCTTTCAGACGTCATCAATGTTTTTAAAAAAATCTTCCTACTGTTTCCTTTTCCATCCTTTTAACCCCTTTCACTTTCTTTAACCATTTTCACTAAGTTTAAAATAATTTTAACCCCGACAGATAACCAGATGGCACGTCGCTGACCACCTGGACCATATCGAAGGAGACAACTCCGAAGTGGTAACATCATAAATCGGTGGTGACTAGTTCCAAATCAGGCATCTAAAAATAATTTTACAGAGCCCAAAGTTTATTCGAGGAAACTTTTATTAAAAAACGTAACTACAAATTTCCAGGGCGACCAAGTCGTTCCTCCGGCTAAGAAAAAAAGAAAACAAGGAAAAATTAGGTGACTGTTAATAGAAAGCCACATGTAATTGCTTAAATTTAATATTATGAGAAGCTCGTTTTATCAATGCGTGTAGACTTAGAAAGAACTGCCGAGGCTTAAGTAACTTTTTAAGTGGTTAAGTTTAATGGGGATACCATGACTGATGTTGGGTAAAGATTGAAAGAAGGATTGCAAATATAGTGTAGTTTTCCACATTGTTCAAGGCCTGAGTGGAAATGACGAGCTGCCGTCTAACCTTCGTCCTTCACTCAATAAATATTCATAGAAAAATTTTTGTTGCTCAACTTTCCCTTTCGGTAGAATTTTTGTATAAAAATATCAACACGAGCCTGTTCGGCTTTAAGCTAGTATTCGGGTTTTTTGAAGTTTTTCACTTTAATCTTGAATATATGCAACTTGTTGCGCTGAGAAATATTACTGTAAGTCAGGAAAAGTAAAGGTTCCATTGTATATGTATGATCTAAATTATAATAAATTAAATTGGTTACGTTCCACTCGTAAGATTGAAGTAGCAAAATGTTATAATTACTTCTTAGATGATATGAAGGATTTACTGACACGCGAAACATATTTGAAATGTTTTCGGAACATTATCGTCTCGACGCTTGTTAACAAATGATGCAGTTTGTTCTGTTCTCCTTTAATCTAATGTTTTCCATCCTAATTTTTGTAAAACTTCATGGGATCGTACATCATATAGATCACCGCTAATAATGCTAGCTGCCCGGTTTTGGAGTTTCTGTAACCTTTCTTTTAAACTTTGGTTGTAGTTTCCCCATACCATGAAGATGAACTGTCTACTCACCTTGGAAAGTAATTTTTCTAGATGAGCTATTCGGGATGTTAGATTTTTAATGAAATCTATATCGCAGTGGAACTATAGGAAAAAGGAAGTAATTGTTAAATTGTAGAGAACATATTACTTTCTGATTTGCAAAACAAGGTTAGTGTGCCTTGTTGATTGCAGGAAGGCAGATACCTGAGGAGTCCTGCATGTTCCAGGTTCACCCTTCAATCCCTATTATACGTAAACGAAAGAAAACAGGTTTTCATCTTGGGAAAATGAAAGGAATGGAAACGGAAAGTAGAAAAAGAAACGAAAGGAAAAGAAAGAAAAGCAAAGAGGCGTAACAGAAAACATTAAACTTGACAAATGTACGCATAACTTACAGGAGGGCCTGGTGTTCCTGCTAATCCTCTCTCACCTGGTTGTCCCTTGAAGAAATGACACTATTTCAGGCCAGCGTAAGGGGTCTGGTTTGACGAAATACGTTATACTAAATTAGATATGTTCTTATTACTCTCTTTGATTTAATAGTTGATTGACGTAACTTAACTGATTACTTGATCGTTCGATTGACTGGATCAATTGATTTATTGAGTAACACTGAAAAAGGAAGTACCTTCGGTCCTGGCCTCCCATTGACACCATCACGGCCGAGTAAAGCTAACGTCACAGTGTCCTAAGAATAATAAATAAAGAATAACCATTAAAGAGGAATAGCTAAAATATTAACCTTATCAAACCATACCCGAAATGTCCAAAGTTGTCTTGACTGTTAAAAACTGATTCCAAATACTTTATGCTGTCTTTATTTCAAATGTACAGAAATACGGTTGTTTTGCATTTTGCTCAAGCATATACAACGAAGAAAAAGAATTTATTGGTGAAAAAGATATTAATAACAACGCAAACGTTATATATATGTTCAAGGTAAAATGTAAAAAAGGATTTGAAAGTTTGTTTCTAACTTCTTGTCACCAGTAACTAATGTTATATTATCCGTGTGGTAATATCAGCCTTGTAGGCCTACCTTTTCATCTGACAAGCCGTTATTTTTCTTGTTTAGGTCTAGCATAGAATCATTCTGTGAAATTGTTGTCGGAGCAGCAGCTCCGGTGGTTGAGTTTAACGGAGCGTTATGTTTAATGCTAGAGTCAATCTAAAAAATAAATGAAATTAACGTGATGGGATTAAATACAAGATCTGCCAACTCTTTAAATTCAACATTTAGTCTCCCATTTAATTTTGACTAGGTCTTAACTGCGCATGCTCCACAAGCTTGTAAACTTGGAAAAAACGTTTGAGCCCCCAAAGGAAATCGATCGCAGTGAGATCCTTCAACTATTGAGCCTTACGGACTCACATTGCAGAGCAAAGGTTACGTATTGTACTGTGGTGGGTGGTTTATCGGCCGGATAAGTCGTAGCGAGTGAGTAGAGTTATCCCAGAACGACAGCACTCGACAAACGCGAACCCTAATTCGCTAACATCAACCCTAACCCTAACGATACCCCTTACTCTAACACGAATGCAAAGCCTACCCTAGCAAAGGACTTTGATCAATCCCTTCAAGTTCTTTGCTCGATTCTAAGGCTTATCAATTCTCTCGCTCTTAATCTCCTCACAGAAACCTTATTTTAAAGTATACTTTCACGCATTCACTGTTTGCTTCTGATATCTTTTTGACCAACCGTCACGTACTTACAGTTGCGGTATTGGTAGAATGTGTGTCCACTGAGGAGACTGGGATACCAGGTAGTTTGGTTCCGTCAGGGACGAGCGCATAAGTACCATCACCAGATCTGGCTAAAATATACTTTTTACCGATAGCGTTATCTGGAAAACACCACACGACAGACATGTACATTGTGAAGCCATACCACTGTAGAACGTAGGCCCTAGTTACCATGGCAACAGTGAAATTTCTTCGATTGACTTTTTGTTGTATACTATGTTCTGTACCTTGAACAATATTTCCTGGAAAAAATAAAAATTCTAAAGGTGCAGCATTTCATGTTTTCCGTTTAGTTTCATTTCAATTGCAGTAAAGGTTAAGCATCTTGATCATAGTTCTACAGATCGGGATAATTACAATCTCAATCGTGCATTTCGTCATCCACCATCATTGGTCATCATCTTTCCATTGAAGAATGAGAACGAAGTCGTATTGCACTTAATGGAAGAAGCAAGATTCCAGACTATTTATTTCGGGCAAAATCCTCAGTAAATACAGTACGATTTCTCTTGATTCATCAGGTGACCACTCTCACTGGGTATGCATCTTGGTCTGATAAAGTAAAAGAACAGGTCGCCACGAGAAACCCAGTTCAGGGTAAATCACTTGTTTTTTCGCCCCACGCGCGGGTGAGAAAAGCACGCACGGTTTTAAACTGGACTTGTATCATAAAAAGGTGTCTCGCCCGGTGTAGTTCACATTCAAGATGACACAGGGCCTGAATAGCCAAGCCAGTGTTGGTTAAAAATGTGTTTTCGATATTCCTCCATTTATAAATACGTGTTACATGCGTCCAAGGTGGGCTGCGTTGTGATTTAATCTCGAACTTACTGTCCATCTAAATCTGTTGTATTAACAAAGTCCGTGGTCTTAGGCTTCACTACTTTGCTATTGATCTTGCTGTGAAGTTAACTGCTTAATACTTTGTATTTGCTAATATTTTACCTATTTGGCTATTCAATAGTCGGGTAAAAGCTTCATGACACAATTTAGCTGAGCAACATTTTACTCTTCATGTAGAGCAGGAAGGTGTGTAGATCCATCCCGTTCTACTCGATGAGTCAACATTTCGAAGAGTTTGATAATGGCAACATAATTCAGACTTCACAGCAAGATACCCAACACTCAACACTGCCGCTGATCTGTAAGCACACATCTTACGGCGAATATTAAGGAAGTAAAAAGGACATAGCTTTCTTACTTCATCATAAGATCCTAGATGTTCCAGTAACCAAACGAATCCCCACGGAACCCGCCCGAAGCTATCGTATCCAGTTAACTAGAATCACACGAGAGTTCTTTCTCCTACACTGTTCGTGCGATCATTTAAAACACCACGACGTCATTTAGGCAGGAGAAAAAAAAGCGCTTTAACGACCCCGTCAACCATTTACCATTGAAACAGGTGACCACAGTAGCAGGCAAGATACAATTGCTCAAACGCGTCACAAGAACTCATACCAGTTAATTGCTGGTTTCATGATTTGGGCGCGCTTTTTAAATGTTTACCAGGTTAGTGAAAAAGCAGGAAAGGGATAGATGAACCGGCAGACCGTAGATTTCAGTTAACGATACATCAAAGCGTCAGTTAAACCAAGTACATTCTCAACAAAAAAACGACGGTCTCCGAATTTTAAACTTAATGGAGTGCATACACGCGTTTTATCGTTAGAAATCCAGATCTTGAACTTCTCACATTCCTTGGAAGACTGCTGTAAGTCAAATGTAGACGGTAAAATGCAGCTGCAAATTTTGATTATTTAGAGCTCAATCCTTAAATTGCTCAACGCACTCTTCGAAATAAATTTCTCAAAACATACAAGTGATATAAACTGGTTAAAATATTTTAACCAGACTACGAAAAATTTAGCGCAAATGCTCGGGTGACAACTCAGTTCACACGGGTCAAGAAGAATAATCAGAATACTCAAATATTTGAACGTTTTGTTTATTTCAGCAGATACAACGATGTTCTTCACTCAAAGTAGTTTCTGAAATAAAGAGGAAAAAATTCGTTAATAGCACCACTATATACTATAAAGTATACAAGTAATAAAAGCTACTGACCAGGATTTGTTTTAACTTTTAGTGTCCAGTCACGCACTTTTCTGAGCGAACTTTGTGTGCAAAGATTATCTACCAGAACAATATAAAACAATATGTGGGTAGTTTTTGACTCGAAACAATTTCAAATACTCAAGGGAGCAATTTCCGGCAAAAACCCTGGGACACTAAACGTTAAAACAGATGTAATATAACGCCGTCTTTGATTAGCTGCCGTCCATGCTCGATTTCTCGATGATGCACGGATTTCACGACGAGCGCGAAAACGTTAAGCTCTAAGTTTTTGCCTTACGTAAGGAGAAAGTAAATGTTTAATCAGTGAAACTAAGATTGTTTTCCGTCATTCTAGCTCTGATTCCATGTTATATAAGAAATGGTTCACGATTTGTCGCACTCCATTGAGCTATGGATACACTTGGCAATCTCTAGTTTATTCGTGCTCTCCCAACTTTTCCTCCGTGCATCAATAACTCAGTGGAACACGCCAAATAATAAACCATCTCTTTACTAGGAGATTACTGCTGGCACGAGTGCTTTCTCTTTTATTTAACCTCCCGATAAGCTCTCGTTTTTGTCTAGCATGGGCGGATAGAAACATCAACTTATTCACTGACTTCACTTGTTTTTGTCTTCATTTTTCGCCAGTACATACTTCTATTCCCTTGGGGTCTCTGGCGGTTTCTCTCAGTGCCGGTTGACTATTTTCCTCAAAAAACAGCAAAGACTAGTGACTTCCTTGTCGTTACTAGGTTACTTGTTGCTAGGATTAGTTTGTTTTTATTTCTCATACTTTATTGGTTGTTCTTACCACGACTCCTTTTAGTATAAAAATTGGTCCAGTTGCCATTTCTCTTTAAGAACACATTTCATTCTCTGAAGAAGCGGTCTTTACTTGAAATGCCACAATTGTACAAAAAATATTCGGCAGTCTACCAACCTTTTAACTTTCTATGCTGCTTTCTTTCTATGTCTAGCTATTACCCCCCCTTTACCTACATTATTCCAATGCTCTTATACATACTACAGATTTTTCTACAAGTATCTTTGACCAGTCTATATAAGAAAGCCTTTCAACTTACTGTGGGAGGAAACCATCTTTGCTACACAACCTAACCAGAGTGTCATCTGCATCACCCTAGATGACATAACAAAAGATGCTAGGTAAAACATTGAATTAGTGCAGATGAAGTTTAAAAGAATACTCAATCTAACGGTAAAACAAACACCGTTGGTAAAGTTCTGACTGGAGTGGCAGGGAACTTACTGTATTTCTGATAAAACCACTGAATGCATATGTCTTGAAGTTATTAGTGTACCTGCCATTTTCATCAATCTGTCAATCAAAGCAAAATGTTTGCACCATTATATTACACACAATCTTGTTAGAAACATCAAAGTCCAGCATATAATATGCTAATGATATTCCTAACAAGATTACACTTTCCGACTAAATCAAACAGAAATCCAGTTTCACATCTTAAACCAGAAACTGGTAATAATTAGTAAGATATTAACTAGTTCAAAATTGGAATTAGATTCTATCTGACAAGTAGTCCCAGTCCACTTTCATGTTTCCAGCTCACCTTAACTTTGTGTGAATGAAACTTTACTAACTAATACCAAGTAGAATATAAGTTATTCAATCCTTTAACAGGCTGGGCTCATTCCTTAGACAATTAAAATCATCTGGATGCTAGCCAGAGTAAAATACTAAAGTAGGCCTTTTCTCACTAATGGATTAATAAAGTAAATTAGACCTTACCTCTCCTACATTTATTTGCACAGATGCATGGTCCTTGGCAGAAATGATTCTGTTTGTCACAGAACTAAAAACAAACAACCACCAGTTACTGCCGTTTTTATTTCCTTCAGCTCAAAATTATATCAGCTGCAGTAAATGACTTTGGTCCAGTATAGCTACGTCTATAGGGATTCAAACATTCATGGGTTGGTAGGCTGCCATATTTACATGGAAAAGTTCTAATATTTTGAGCAAAAGCCCTCCTCGAGAGAGTGAAACATGTTCAAGAACATGTGTGAACGATTTCATGCCCATCTTCACTCTCCGAAGAAGAGCCTTTTTTTCTTAAGTCAGAATTCTTCTACATAAATTTGGCAGTCTACCAACCTTTTAACTTTCTACACTGCTTTATGTACTGCCTGTGCAGCATCCTGTATTTCTACAGGGATTTAAGTTGGATAATTGTGTAAGCTGTGCAGGATAATTGTGAAATAATGGTTTCAGATCACCTGAACGATGATTTTAAAGTAAATCACCACAGAGTTTGGGGGTAAGATTGAATCCTTAGGGTTATCTTGATCTATTAAATGTGTCTTCCAGTAAGGTATAGGGGGAACATCTTTCTTTGATCACATTTTAGTGCTTTTTTAAACTCTAAATGACTGACAGAGACAAATTTGCTCAGTTTAGAGTGACTCTCTGATGAATAGACCATCACCCTTTATTGTACCAGTGACACTATTCTTCTTGGGTATAGTGAGGCCATCTGAAATTCCTAATCGTGATTACGGCAATTATCTGAACGTTTATTGCTACCTCGCTCAAACCACATGTTTGAAAATCTCACCATTTTCGTGGAATGTAGGTATCAACAATTTCACCAGCTTCGTTTTGCATTTTCAAGCATAAATTCCTTGATAAACCTGACGAATAAAGTAGTAAATAACTTATTGATGGTTTTTACGACAACACTACAATGTATCTTTCTAAAACAACGCGAAATTCTACACTGTTAGATGACTCACCAGCCTGTTCTTTCGAGAGAAAATGGTGAAGAGAACTACACGATCCCAGAATGCATTGATAACGACAAACTTCACTATATCCCCACTTTACACCCAAGAACCCTATAAATCACTGACTACCTGTTTGTCCTGGTTGTCCTCCAACGAAGCAGTAGAGTTTGAGTGTGGGCAGTTGTACTATTAGAAAAAATGGTTTTTGATTGTCCATACTGAGTTCGATGGAGCTGGATGAAGATGCATCGGTTATTTATGGCTTAGAATTCAATGTAACTTTGTTAAATTTTCTGTTAACCTAGAAGTGGATTGTAATACAATGAAATATTTTTCATGGATATGTAAAAGTATTTGGCTTCTTTATGTGATTATTATTATTATTTGTTGTTGTTATTATTATTATTATTATTGTGATAATGATTATTATTAAGACTGACGTAGGGTAAAAAAAGTTCAGAAAAACTAATGGTTATGTACGTTTAGAAAGAGGAAATTAAATAATGAACATGATATTTTGATCCAAAAAATCTTCTGAGTGTATATTATATATACAGACTTGTACATAAATAATGACTTCATTTGAAATCTTGTGTTTTTAGACTAGGGCTTTGACCACCCAAAGTGCTGAAACTGATTTGATTCGTTTCTTGGTTGGAACTCAGTCACTGAAGTTTGACAATCAAGTAAGCAATGATATGGAATATGCCAGTTAGGCTTCATTGGCTTTGGGTCTTTCTAAACAAATGCTGGTCAGCCAAAAATTTAGAAAACCCTCCTAGTGTTCTGAATGCTAACCAGATGTAAGTTTCATTTGAAAGTCTGAATTTTTCTGAGTTCTTGGCTTTCGATAGTTTGTATAAACATAATAAAACCTTTATGTTAACAAATTCCAACTGAACTGCAATTTCCAAATGCAACTTTAACTGTGTTTTCATTTTGTTCTCTCATTTCTGCAAATAGGTACATCTGACTGACTTTGATGATGAGACATGTCTTATAAACAAGCATGTCTTTCACCATCCATGTGGGGAGATATGGTGAGATAACTCAACTGTTTCAAATATTTGAAGAAATTTACTAGCTTAGAGTAGAGATTGAAATTGTTCCCTGAGCTATTTTACTCAACCATAGAGGGGAATTGAACCCGTAACCTGCCAATCACAGGAAAGATGCTCTAGCTATTCAGCTTCTGCAATTGAGATGCCAGAACACAGGTTGCCTTTGAAGTTGTTTTGCTTTACACTTATACAGCTAAGTGCTAGTACTTGAAAATGCCACAAATGCTTGTGTTGTTTGAAATATTTGAGGAAACAAGCTAGCTCGGGGTATAGACACACTTTGAAATTAATAAAAGATTACTGTTTTCAAACCAATTTATTTCAAAAGATTAACTTTAGAGCCATTTTGCTCAGGTAAACCAGTAAGGAAAATTGACATTATCATTTAATATAATATGTTGACATATAAATCTTTGCAGGAATATTAGTTCAAGCCCATCAGATAAGGACATTATTTCAACTTGTTACAATCAAGGTAATAAATCACTGCAACTTTTTTTGTGACAGATGTGATTTGTATGTTTATTATAATCAGACATCTGACACTACCAAATTTTCCTGTATAGTTTCCAGACAGTTTTTTCTATAGTTTAGCATTTGAAAAGTATAGGTCTTTAGATGTGTGGAAATAATTGATTTCTTAAAAAGAAATATAAAGAAAACATGCTGTGTTCTCAAAACTAGGACATCTACAGTTTTCCATTTCTCATTTAGCAATTTTGACTATTGGTCAAATTAGCTAAACTTGTATTAAAAAAAAAGGATATTTATAGATGTCTTTAGGCCATTTTGAACAGTGTATAATTTCTGTATTAACTAGTTGTTATGACCTAACTGTAGTAAATCCTCTTTAATTTTGCAGTTAATGATAATAAGGCCGAATTAAAAGCAGCATTGTGGAGAATACCTCTTTTAGATGAAATCCAGCCACCATCTCCTTCACCACATGGAGGACCTGGCCATACAAGGTCTCTTCATAAACTGTGTGACTTGGATAATAATGGAGAAAGCATGAAAAGGTACCTGTGAAATTCTTGTTAGAAGCTATGTTTCCTAGTCTTTCCCTGCAATCCAATGTTTCTTCCATTTTCCTTACATCCCATCCTTTTATTCTCTAATTTTTCTTCCACCTTCCTGAATCCCTTCTGTGCTCTTTCTATCCTTTCTCTTTCTTTCCCTTGTCTTCATCTCCCCTCTCTTCCCTTCACTTCCTTTCCTTTCATTTCCTTCCCTTCCCTTCCCTTTCCATTTCCTTCCCTTCCCTTTCCCTTTCCTCTCCTTCCATTTCTTTTCCTTCTCTCCTCTTTTCTTTTATTTTGTCTGCTGTCCTTCCTTTTCCTTTCCTCCCCTTAATTTCATTTCTTTCCATTTTCATTCCTTCCCTTCCATTTTCTCTTCTTTCCTTCCCTTCCCCTTTCCTTACTTCTGTCTCCTTTCTTTCCACTTCCTTTCCTTTTCTTTCATTTGCTCTCCATCCCTTTCCTGTTCATTCATTCCTATTTTGTTCCTTCCCTATCCCTTCTTTTCCTTTCTTTCCCTTTGCTTCCCTACCCTTCTTTTCCTTACCTTCCATCTCTTTTCTTTCATCACCTTTCCATTCTTTCACTTTCTACCTGTCCTTTTGTCCATTATCCTCCCACACAGCTGTGTTCTCTTGATATCTCAAACTCTGATCGTTTCCTCACAGTGTGCTATGGAATCCATCAGGAGATGGATCACAACTTATTACATTATCTGACCAGCACCTCAAACTATGGCAACTTGAATCTGAAGGAAGGGTAGTTCAGGTAACTGCAGCAGAATCTCAACATACAGTCTACCTGCCTATAAATCACCAGAATTTTAACCATGACTTGTCTGTTCCACGTCAGGAAATTGACTCGACAGTGTTAGAGGGTAAAGGCCAGCCACGGTTTACCACTGGGTCCTGGAACCCACATCACGGGGGTTCCCAGTTAGCGACGGCCAATGATTGTGCAGTACGAGGATGGGACCTGCGTTCAATGAGGTACGTAAGTTAATATTTGAAATAATATCTCAACATGGGACAAAGCTATGAAGGTTAAACTTTTGCATGATTAAATTTTGTATAGGAATTGTGTTAATGGCAGAACGCTCTGACTGCATGAATTGGTAGTGCATAAGTTTTTAATCGTATAATTTTTTCGTATGTTATCAAAGTTAACTTTGCAACCTGTTCACCTGATCGATTCCTTTTGAATTTTTCTCTCAAATTCTTAAGGCAAATTTACACCCTGGAAAGCGCCCACGGTCAGTATGTACGTGATGTTGACTTCAACCCCAACAAACAGTACTACTTGGCAACATGCGGGGACGATTGCAAGGTTAAGTTTTGGGACACCAGGAATCCTAATGAGTCTCTTATGGTCCTATCAGATCACTCTCATTGGTAAGTTTATGACATAATTCAGGAGAGTACTTAGCGAGTGCGACAGGAAGAAAGAGCTGAGAAGGAAGAGAGACCTAGGCAAGAGAAATGGGGATGGGGTGTCAAGAGAAAGACATAGACAATAATTATGAAATTGCTTTCAAATCTTCTGGTCAGTGTGCGGGGATAGCGATATTAACATCTTTTTTTATCTTTTACTTTCTGCAAAACAAGACGAAGAAACTCGTCAAGTGGTGTTCTTTCACTTTGACTGTTTGATAGATCTTTTTTTCTGGATGATGGAATCGTTTAGTTCGTCTCAATAATCCAGTATCGCCCCATTCCTGTTTTGATGACACTTTACATCATATCCTAACATTGCTCCTCGAAAACAGAGCGGAAAGGATGTCTTGTATTAATTTCCACGACATATCCTCAGTCGTTTAATGTTACCTTAGTTCATAACCAGACATATTGACGCCAAATTGCTATGAATTTACCGTTCAAACAACTCACAGTTTCCGACGTTCTGTTCTTCTTTCAGGCCCCCTGTGTAGTTATGATCCGTTGTTAGGTTTCAAGAGCACGTGTGAGGCAAGCATTAATTATTCTGAAGATAACCCAGCTGTGTTTAGGCCGTAAATATTAGTAGTTTGTGATTTTCTACCTTATATATACCTACAATTTGTCTTCCAGAGTAATATGAAAATGGAGACAAGCTAGTTCAACTTGCTAGATTATTATTGTGAACCAAAGAAGTTGACCTTGCATGAGCATCGCTAAACCTCAACTGGGCAAAGGTTGGGAGTTGGCCGTGGGAAAATTGTTCTTTTTTATTTCCTTGTTTACCCACAATAAGATTACAATAAAGGTTCCCTGCATGGGGTTATGATATGGAATGAACTGGAGACGGAGTTAAGCAGGGAAATATGAACATAAATACCATATTATCACGATATCTCTAAAACATGAGTGTCATATCTCTATTGGTGGAGCAACCAACAAAGTGACTAACGGTCGCGGAACTGAGACTCTGCTGGGGTTGTCTTTAGTTCCGCACAATATTTCCAAGATTAACACTATCCACTTTCACTACCTTATGAATATATCATTTATCTGCCCCAGTTTCGGAGTCTCTGCTTAAAAAATAAAACATTATTCTAGTGCTGGCTCGTGCCAGCTGTTGTTGTAAAAACGTGGTAGCGCAATAGTGACTTATAAATGTGTATTGAAAGTTCACTAGTAGATTTTTTCCTAAATACTTTGCGTTCAAAAAGAATTTATTTCCTTGAGTTTAAAATGATATAGCATGTCAACCAGTCGTGTACACTTTGACAAAATAAGTGTAATACCATTACTGTACAAAAAAAATGACAGTGGATTTGTTAAATTAAAAAAAAGATATTGGTGTAGCACAAAAAGGATAGAAAGCTTCAAAGTCTCACAGGACATTTCATGTTGAATGATGTAGTTTATAGATAGTTTTAAATTCTACCTTAGTACATGCTAAATCTAGTAAACGACGAAAGAGAGCAGAAAGGACTAGTCTTTCAGATAGCCAAAGAAATCGAAGTCGAGAAACACTGAAATCAAGGCTGAAAAAGTTTCGGTAACCACTGAGTATTTTGATTAAATACAATACAATGGAAACTCCGTAAATAGAAATCATTTTTAATTCTCTACCTTTGGACTATCTTGTAGTCATCATCATTCCTCTATTTACGGAGTTTCCACTGTATTGTATTTAAGACTGAAAAGACTAAATTCAATATAAATTGAGTGACTCAATTCGAGTATAAATAGGGAAATATACACTACGACGTAAAAACACTAAGTTTGAAAAAGGTGGGAACAGTGCATTCTTTTAACCCAGGAAGATTCCTTTAATTTTGATGAATTGAAATTCTCTTTCAGTACACTTCAAATATAATCAACTTATGCTTTGTGTCGTTTGTCTGTGCGCTGTGAGCCTTTCAGTTCGACTGTTGTTGGCTTGAAAAACTCCAGGTGGGGGTCCTGGACAAGAACTCACGTGTATAAATATTTTTGCAATTTATTTTCAACCCAATTACCGCTCCTTTGTCTGTTATGTCAACAGACGCAGTCGGATATTTCGTTTTCTTCAAGGCTACACTAACACCCGGCGTGGTGTCTGTAGCGCATCGATGACAAACAGGTGTGTTTAGGCGAAAATAATCACCGGTAAGCAACAATGTTGGTTTTTTCCGTTGTGTTCGCTTTCTTAGAGGGAATGATAAACAATTAACTCTTGATTGACTGATCTGCACACGTTTTTGAAAGTGTCTTTTACGTTCTTCCCTTAGAATGCAATCCTGTGCTGACTCCAAATCTTATTTGGATATTCTGTTATATAATTAGGATATTCTCAAACATGCAATATCATTCACTCAATGCTCAAAGCGATACTTCGTCGTCTAACAGACTGTCTTCGCAAGATGTTTCGATGTGCTTCCATGTCGTTTTTAATTGTGTCAATTTCGTAGCATTCTAAATTTGTGGAAGCACTTCTGGTCGACAGCAGACCTTTTGAGTAAGAAAGGAGATGGTTTCAGCTAAGGGGTTTACAACTTATATTAAAGCACAGAGTGACGACACTAAAATATAATCATCATCACTACTGTTAGTGGCGGGTCTAGGGGAGAGGTCGCTTGAGTCCAGACTGCTTTTCATTTCCCCTGCTTCGTTAAAAACATCCTTAAATTGCAGGAAATGCCATTGAACTACACCATGCATCCTGAAACCAATTTGAAACCAAGCCTAATCAAATTGCCATTTTTGTAATAAACACAGTACATGATTTGTTTCTAGTTTACATGGCAAGTTAGCATTCAGGAAAGCAAAAATAAAATATGTGAGAGATAGAGGATACCTCATCCGGGCCCTTCCGGCTGCGCCACATGTGCTGCACACAGTACAGCTCAATATTTGTTCAACCTACACCTAAATTTGCACCCCCCTTTTTACATTTACTTGAGATCCACCCCTTCTGATCAGTATTACAATCTATGGTTGATTTCAGGGTGTGGCGTGTTCGTTACAATCATTTTCATGATCAGCTGGTTCTGTCTTCGAGCAGTGACAGTCGAGTTATTCTTAACAACATCGTATCCTTGTCATCGGAACCGTTTGGACATTTGGATGATGAGGACGAGGAGGAAGAAAACAAAGAACCAAAAGAGTAAGAAATATTACCGTTGTTCAGACAAAATGGACATCTTGTACGAGTAAAGAGTCGGAACATTTAGCTCTCAGATCTCTGCTGACACCTTTGTAATGATTTTGAAATTTAAATAGGTGCACGTGCAACTCATATCACATAAATCAACCGTAAATTATCTAATATATGTAACAAATATTCGACGAGCGGGCGTTGGATACGAGATCATTTCGTATCCAACAAGTGGGAGAGAAATGATCGTTCTATTAAAAACTATCACGAACTATTGGTTGATATGGGTATGCTGTAGCGGCTGATATACAATGGTCGCTCAGCCAATGAGAACTCAGGAAATACATTACTCCATACCTAGTTTTTAATAAATCATCTGATATTTAATTCAGATCCATTTAGTTAGCCGCTGTATATATCTTTAGTGGGAACAACCGCTACCACAACCACCACCATCATCAACAAACACTCCGACACCTATTCTAACTACAAACTTCACCATCACACCCGGAAGCACGTACCATGACAATCATTGAAATTATCAAGTTCACCATCTTCACATTACGTACTTTCCAAGTTGGCGCAAAATTACTATTCACATAAGTTACCTTCCCAACATAAGTCCTAACCAGTGAAGATTTTATTCATTTCAGAACATCTTCCCCTCCGAAGGATGGAGTAATATCAACGTATGAAGAACATGAAGATAGCGTTTATGCTGTTGAGTGGTCAGTCGCTGATCCTTGGGTATTTGCTTCGTTATCATACGATGGAAGACTTGTAATAAACAGAGTTCCAAGGACGGAAAAGTATAAAATATTGTTATAGGATCACCACCAGGTCTGTTCGTGTGCAATTCAAGGAAAGGAAATACACTGACACCGAGAAAAAGTCGAAGAATTCTTCTCGTCACTAACAAATAGTAGATGTAATTTTTTGGTTCAAGAGTAACACACAGCGACATGGACAGAATTTCTGAGACCATGTTGATGATCGAGCTTGCTTTTCACTTCAGTGCAGGCGTAATAACAGAACCAAAACAACACATACATGAAGTACTAAATCAAAACGTAAAGCCAAAAATGGCGGTCATGGGAGTCTTTTCGGCTGTCAGTTTGACATCAGTTTGATGTTTTTCACGTCCGAAACTGCTAACAATGGAATAGGATAAAAATATGTATGTGATAGCAAAGGAGAGAACTTACTGAAAGTCAAAAAATACTTGAGCTCACGGAATTCCGATGACGTTCAGGTCAAAGAGGTGCTCTTCGGCCTTAAAGAAGGATACTCGTTGGAAGAGCTGTCTGAAATACGTACATACAGCTTAAGTGTTTTTTGGACTTTTAGCGAGTTCTATCCATTCTCTCGTTTACCATCTCATACAGTTCTTTTGAGAAATAAGAACCACATCGTTGAAATGTTGTTTCTAGTATGTGATTAAAGGGCACATGAGTCGAAAACTAAGTTAGTCTTCTTTGAAAGAACTCTCTTAAAATAATGAGGAATGTCAATTTGCTGTTCTTCCACATTTTACCTAATTCTGGAGACATTTAAAGTTTTGTAATTTTCAAATTAGATAACTTATGAGGTCAGATTGTTCACATAATACTTTAAAATCATTTATATCTTTGAGATTATTGAACGTAATCACCTGAAACTTTGCATATTGGCACAGGTCATGGACTTAAAAATTAAAGAGAAGTTTCCAAAGATTTCGTTCAATAATCTTAAAGATATAAACGATTTTAAAGTATTGTGTAAGCAATCTAATTTAATATTACAAAACTCTAAATATCGCCAGAACTAGGTGAAACAAGGAAGAACAGTAAATTGACATTCCTCATTATTTTTAAAGTTCTTTCAAATAAGACAAACTTAATTTTCGAGTCATGTGCAGTTTACATCAACGTGGTAAGCCGAGCTGACTCGTTTGGTCAAGATCCTAATACGGAAGTACAATACACTCAAATTAAAACTGAAAGGCAAAATTGGTTTAGTTTAGTTGTGGGAACAGCCCAATATTAATTCAAATTATCTTTTACATACGTAGAAAGATTTTCGTGACACCAATCAGCCGGGCTCATGTGATTAGTCCCTTAATCTTAGCTTTGTTGAAGTTTGCGGTGGCAGGAGAAACAGGAAAGAGACCGTAATGAAAATCTGTGACACACACTGAATAATTTTCGAAAAATTCTCGTGTTTCTCTTTAATCACCCACAGACTGAATGGAAATAAGATACGAATTGTTGATATTCGTCCAATCTTTGCTCACTGCTATGAAGCAAATTAAAACATTACATAGATTCTGTATTGCTGTCTTTTTGTTATCCATTGTCGTTGATTCTTTATTTAGTTGCCACGTGGTCACCTCTTCGGAGCACTGGCAGAAAAATTCGGCCTACCTGTACGGAGCCCACCCTTAATTTCAATGTACTTTTTTTGCTTCGAATCGAACGTTTTAACAATTCTTACAAGCGTTTCACTAGTCATTGTGGACAAAACATAGTTAACATGCGATCATTCGACAGGCTTTCTCCAGCAGCACCCAAACATTTGCTTACAGTATTTCCCACTCATTTTGTTTCCTACTGTAGTATTCCCCTTTGTCATCTGTAAAACTGTTAATGATACATTTTTCCTCCACAAACCAAATTGCAATATATCTTAATGCAACTTAGCGTCTTGTTCTTTCAACCACTGTCTTCAGAAATGTCCCAGAAAACTATTTATAGGAACTATACTCAAAACGACAGATGACAAAACATTACGTCCGTCGACATTTGGATTCCAAATTCGTTCAAGATCGCTTAGCTTTGCCTTTGTTTGCCGACCGCCGACCACTACGGCTCTTATTTCGATTCTTGTTCTTAACGTTGACCTCGGAGTAATAATGGATACCGATTTTCATTTTTCGAGTCGACTTTTGTTTTTTCTGGGTAAAAAAAAAAGAAAAAATTAAAAGCAGTTTTGTATTTTGAAGTTGATTTTTTTTATTGTATTTGGTACCAACATGGCCGCTGTTTCACTGTCTTTTGATTCCCGCGGGATTGTTTGCAAATCATGAATAGAGTATTGTAGTTACCTTTGGAAGTGACGGAGTGTTTTCACCATCGTCGTCTTCCATATTCTCTCGCTGTCTTTGCCTGTTTTTCTGCTTTTTCACGCCTATAAAGACAATGAAATTACAACCTAACAACGACGTCAAAGCATGTAACAGCTTGATGTATTTAATGTATCCCTGTCCCAATATAATTAGCAGAGTCAAACACCACCTAAAAGAAAGTATGTCTTTTCAAACTTTAGGTGGAATTGGAATGTGAGTATGGTGCTCACAAGCTACCTGGGAATCATTAATTCTTCAAGAACAATGACAATGAATAAAAAACAGAACGATAGTTGACAGCTAAAAGATTTATATTTCTCACCGTCCGCTTGTCTCTCGGACTGTTTATCCAAGCGGCATGCTCTGTGGACATATTAAAATTTTTAAGGCTTAAATTGTAAGCTGTTCCGGCATGTGTTGGACTTCTTAAAAATAAAAAATACAAGTAAGCAGAACTCGGACGTTATTAGTAATGGTTTATTGCTTTCAGTGAACTGTGTGGTTCAAAGGTTACGCTGGTCATTTTGCTCAAGAATTTATCACCAAGAGTTGAGGTATTACTGAAGATGCCAAAAACATGCAACAAACATACGGCAAACTTTCGAAGCCCAGTTTTCATTTAAGGGCTAGAATCGCTGTGATAGCTCAAAATAAGTTCTGCGATGCCAGGCTGGTAGTATTTACATAATAATTGATTTAGTTTACAAATACAGTGAGCAATCCTTGGCTTCATCGGTGCTACATAATAATCCCAAGTAACGATGGCAATTTAATTGCTTTCAGTTGTTTCGATACAGCCACTCAGTTTAGAATCTCCCTGTTCTGCACTATGAACAATTTCGAATGAACAATCCCGCGGCAATATCTACTTTATCGACATTTTTATACTTCAAAGTTTTCAAATAATAAACGCTTTATAATCCTGGCACGAAGCACATTTGCTTCAGCCAAAACATCTTAAAATTACACTCTGTCTTTCTGATGACTGGAAAGTCAATAAAAAAAACTTCCCATAACTCTCAGCATCTAACTTAATGGTTTGATATGTCGGAGTCCATCATGTCAAAACTTAGACAACCTGAGACGAACTGCCAACGAAGCAACGGTGCATAAAAGGAGATCGTACTCGTCAAAGAATACTTCACGCGTTGCAATTAATGAGCAATAAATACACGTGCCAAAACAGGAAACGAGAAAATAGCATGATGATTAAGATTCTGTTTGAGACTGGATGGTTAGAAGACATGAATTACAAAAATGTTTGCAGTTGTCTACAACAGATGGACGTCAGTGTAACAAGACGAAATGAGTCCAGATAAAAAGCAAACGTCGAACTAATCAGTATCGCAGATGCCATGCGTCCTGGAAAGGGATAAGTGCTCATCAAAAACCTTTAACTTGGGAAGTAAAAAACAAGAGACGAAGAGCAAGGAGAAAGAAAGAGGGAGAAGAGTAAAGGGAAAAAGAAGGGAGCAAGAGGAAGAGAAAGTGGGTGGAAGAAGGAGGAAGATGGGGACAGAGACGGAGGAAAGAGAGTGTGTGAGAGAGAGGGTGACAAAGAGACAGACGGAAGTGTGAGAGGTGTGAGAGTGACAGACAGAGAGTAAGAAAGAGGGTGACAGAGAGAAGGGTGAGAGTGAAGAAGAAAATAATAACAATGATAATAATAATAAAAATAATAAATATAATAATAACGATAATAAATATAATCATAATAATGATAATATTTACAGTAATTTAAAACAATGATTATTGATGTAGACATGCTAGAGAGATACGGAACTAAATCTCTTCACCCTCCTGTGTATAGTGGATAAAAGACCCGATAAAGAATTATCATTTCTTATACCACTTACACCTAAATTCACAAGGCATTCTTTTACACGCAATATTACATCCGCACTTTACACCCACATCTTATCATGAGTGGCAAACATTCATAATTCATATTAAAATCATTCAAGAAAATCGGATCAGCCTTGGGTGATTCAACCCTTCAAAGATCACTTCGTCACATCAGTGATACTAAATTCAGCAAACCTTTGACAATGGGGATCAATTTTCTGAGGCAGGGAGTCAGACGTCTAAGGATAATATCCATTGTTTACGCTAATATCCTAGTTAGATAATAACCAAGCTCTTTATAGACCGTTCGCATGCCACTAAATACCAATGGTTAATTGAGACAAACTACCGACGCGTGGTAGCCAATCAACATCGAGCAGTCTCACGCTCGTCTCACGTCGCTGATTACGCGTAAGCTAGTCGCGAGCAAAGTGCTTGAGTTAGCCAATCAGTGTAGACTGATCCCACGGTCAGGTCGGCTGACATTCAAAAGATTGTGTGGTGGGAGGCACGACGTAAACAATCAAGATGTCAATATTTTATAGAGGACAATACATTGAGGGATTTTCCCATGGACGTGGGCTATAAATAAAGGAAAACATAAAAAGAGATATTATTTTGCGGTTGGACTTCACCTAAGGAAGACACTTCAGTTGGCAGCGACCTCCATCAGATAGCTTAGAGCAGAAATGGGACTTGAAAATTTAAAGTCAGGGGCAAAGAGTAGTGCAGAGGAGACACGAAAGGTGGGTTTTGGTTGTATCGTAGATTAAAGTAAAACATATGACCTTATATATTCAATCGGAATTGCCATTAACAGCAATACTGCTTCTACCATGAAATAGACCCATAGACTAACAGACTTGATGAACGTAAAGTTGCATGAGGAGCATATGATCAGATAATTCCTTCTGATAACGTAGATACGATCAACATAATCAATGCACTTAAATCAAATGTATTACCAAATAACCCGCAATCTAGCTCTTGCCTTCTTAATAAGGACACTTTTAGTAACCGAATGTGTAAGTATACTGATCTTCCATGCGTGTATGCATTTTATGTAACGAAGAGATATCTTGTTCATGTAATGTATTTTATGTAATGAGAAGATATGCAAAAAAAACATTACTCTTTTATCACGAAATAATTCAGCAAATTAAAATAGTTTCTAGTTATTGATGCAAGTTTACTTTCTAGTCGAACTATAATCTACTAATGACTATCAGTGCCAAGGAGATAATCTTCAAAATATAGCCATATTAAGGTGCACAGAGTTGTTGAATGTAATGTTTTATATTCATCGCTAGATTACATTTTTCACCAAGCATTTCTGTCCCTATTCCAATAAAAAAGTCGATCGATTATGTGTATCTCATTCCTACCCAAACAATGTCTGTTTTTTTCGTCCTTTCTTTCGTTACAGACGAAGAAACCATTAATCGAGAAACAGCGACGCAAGCGAATTAACGACAGTTTGCATGAACTAAAGCGTTTGGTGCTGGAAGCATTACACCGAGATGTAAGTTAATCCTTTATTCCGACTTTAAATGACAAAGTAACGATGATTTACGAATCTCAACAAACAATCAAACATAAAATCTTAAGTTCACAACTCGGTAGTGAAAAAGAAAAGAAAAGACGATAATGAATCAATAACTTAAAAAGCAATCCTAATATTGTAGTCAGGATTGTCTCGCGGACTGTCCATATCTAGAGCTACCGAGGGTTGCTATTGGACGTTATGCGACCAGATAACATTGTTCACACGTGCGACACCGGGGGAGGTCTTATCACAGACGAAACGACGCTCGTGAAGGGGAATTTAAGATCTGAAAATGATGGATTGACGGCTGGTAATTCTGTTTATTGGAAATAAATTGTTTGGGCATTCAGAGTAACAAGATTTTCCTTTAAAAGATTAAATGTCAAGTGGTTTGCGTTATTCGGATGTTGATACTGTGTTCTGAAATTTAAAAAATTCAAAAATATTTCGACGATTCATATTGATTTGATGCATGGAATGACGATCATTTTAGCTCAACAGTGTTGGTCAGTGGAGTAGGAATAAACTGTTAACTTCGACTCGGCGTCACTACAAAGGTCGACTGAACATTCTTTACCACGATAGTTCTACCAAGCAATGACCATTCGAGCTTAGCGCCGAGCACACATGACGACACAATTTAGTTCTCGAACACTTTTACCGAGGCTTCGCCCGGCCGATTACCAACAGCTAACGCTTGAACCAAAAAGAACCAACTAGTAAAAGGACAAACAAAACCATTTATTTGTATAGAAAAGAAACTCGCGTCTCGAACGAGAATCCTTCCCCAGATTAAAATCCAAAGATCGAAGTGAAGTAAGGCATTCTTTAAAAACTTTAACTGGTCTTAAATCCAGAGCCACTTCCAAAGATGCCATTAATCCATCTACCGGTTTGAAAGGCGAAAGGGATGAACCGTGATGAGCAACACCTGTTAGCTCTCATGAAGAATATCTACATCACGTGACATGTTATGACTATATATCCAATTGTAAATAATAACTAAATCTCTTCCACTGTACTGAAGATGGCATAAGTATGCCGAAACATGTGTACTATTAAAAAAATTGTCGTTTGTTTGAAATGCCTGACCACTGATGTGTCCATATGGGAGGGTTGGTGCCATTGCTGATGTCTCAATGTTCGTCAAGCTCATTTACTCTGAAAAAAGCTCTCACATGCAACACAGGAGGGACAGGGACTCGGAGGGCTACAATCCCCTGTCCGGGACCTTAACCCCGGAATCGGGGAATTCCTGGCGCCACCCTTGATATGCACGCTGTGTACAAACATTCGTATCCAGGTATCGTAAGACTCACGTTAAGCAACAAACGAACAAGCACGGCGAGTGGCATTGCAAGGCAAACGAATTCTGAAGACTGAGAAAATCATATTCAATTGAAACGAGATTTTTATGAAATATATCCGTTTTTCTTTTAAGCAGAACATGTACGTATAGTTACGGACACCCCTCTGTTACGAACAACTAAAATTAACCAGAAACAAGTCACCACCAACAAATGAATATTAACACTGTTTACAAACTACCTTTCAGAAATTACAAATTTGTTTCAAACGTTCAAAAGGAATTCGAGGCTATTTTCAGAATGTAGAATTATGAAGTCTGTCAAAAGCAGCCGATTGCACCAACCGACGATTTGTTTCTAATGCGTACAGCCTAATCTCCACTAGGCGGAATTTTCCATTTTGCTGTTCTCTTATTGGCTCTGAGGAATTCTTAGGTTCCCAAGAAACAATGAGAAACAAGGAAAACGCAGCACACGCGGAAAATTCCGCCTACTGGAAAACCAGAATCAGTTCAGTGGGAACTGCCACCGCTGCAACTTTTCAACTTCAAGCTGGAAACGAAAGAGAACATCAACGGCCGTCGCTACCTCCTTTTTCCAGTTTGGAATTAAAAAAATATCTCTCAATGCAAAGCGAAATTCTCTAAGGAGAGTCTCAATATGTAATAATGATTACTTATTATATGGCAACCTCCGTTTTCCAGTCTGTACGCCTAATGGCGCACGCTGATTGACTGACTACCTGTGAAATAAGTTTCTCGTACAGACCGGCTAGCAGTTTGAGGCGATTTATACATTTTCTGGCCATGTAATAAACTCCTTGTTAACCTCCGTTTGTTCGGTTTGATCGAGAAAGTATTTGCCCTGGGAATTTATGCTGTACGAAATCCTCGGGCAAAAACTTACTCGTACAGACCTCACACTCGGTTAATAAGTAATCATTATTAACC
>JBAHVQ010000476.1:443630-471162 GCA_036872915.1 Nanipora kamurai | reverse complement strand
AGCCTGGATAACTTATCCGGTGGACAAGCTGCAACGAGTGAGCAGCGTAATTCAAGCACTGAACAACTAAACTTAAATTTTACTCACAAAAAAGAGAGATGACCACTGGTTAATTCTGCTGGGGTAGTAAAATTTAAGTTCAGTTGTTCAACGCACGGATAACGCTGTTCACTTGTTTGGTTTTATCCACTGGATAAAGGGTGTCCAGGCTTTGACCAACTGACCCTTGGGTATTAGTAAATCAATTTCCATCATTAACTCCAAGTCCTTCTTTAGTATCACTAAATGCATAGCCATGCAAAAAGTTCTGACTATTTATTTTTTTTTGCACCCAAATTGTTTTTAAAAAGACTTGTTCGAATTTCACCAAGTTTTAACCAAGATGCAACGCTGCTGTGCCATCGAATACGACAGAAACCCTAAAAAGACTGGACTCTACGTAACCTGCACGAATCGTGATTGGCTAAAGACGACCAATCATAGCTCGCGCTGGTTACACAGAATCCATTCATTCCGCGGTTTCGGCGCGGTCAATTGGTTACTAAGCAAAACCGATTTAGAGTTCACAACCGCAGCGGATTACAAACGTAAGCTGTAAACGACAAACCGAAAATATAGCACAACGGACAAGTGAAAAAATTAACGGAGAAAAAATTAATGCCGTGGGTGAAAATATGTACGTAGTTTATCAGAGATAAACGCAGAGCAGATAGAATTCGGTAGTTTTTCTAGAGGTGTCTATAACGAGAACGAGTCTCTTAAGGTCAGAATCTCTTCCTCGATAAATATCCACCGCGTCCATTTTAATCAACACTTCTACTCGAATGAACATTTTTTGCTTGAAACAACACTGTTTCTTCTCAACCTGACAGTTCTATGTAGAATTATGTTTAAGTTTTCACCTTAAATAAATAGATCTGGGTATTTTAAAGCCAGATGCCGTTGGTTTTGAGAGTCCTGTTAACAAGTTCTTAAGTTGTGCTCTAGCTTCTTGTCATGGAAAGCATAAGTACATGAAGTGCAGTAAAATAAAGTTATAAAAATAACTACAGACTACAACATTACCGAATTAACTACTACCAGGTCTCGAGCCCGACTGTGGGCCTTTGTTTTGATGCTCGTACGGAAATAAACTGGCATTAAACCTTTCACGCCGCGGAATACACATCCTATGAGTTCAATCAACTGCTTTACATCGAAGATCACCAAGCACACCGATTCAAACTACGAAAACACAGAACAAGTATCTAACGGTATGTTTTGTCGGGTAGATGTAATACAGGAGGTTAGTCACACATATTGCAAACATACTTCTAAGTTAAAATACCGGTACTCAAAATGCGAGGAAAAACACAAAAGATAATCTGAGAAAATCGTATTTCAAATTTCCATCAACTACACCACAGCTCAGTTAGGAAAATACAATAGAAAAGGGTGACAAGATTGCTTATTGCGTGCACAACAGACACGAAGAGAAATTGAGATAGTCACAAATGTTTGAAGCTGAGATACTTAACGCCAGAGTTTATACCAACATTACAAAAACAAACAAGAATGTGCGGTTGTTCTGAACGTAATTTTGGAAAACAATCCAAAGTTAACCTTCCCAAGCTGTCTTTTGTACTTGTTTGCATTTTGAGTACTAAGGCAATCGTATTTGCAAGTTGTGTCGACTATACTTTACACCGTCGTCTGCTAATAGGAGTTTGTACCAAAAAACCTGCAAGCTATCTTTTGAACGAATAGTTAACATATTTCATAGTCCCATGGTTTATTGTGGTTCGAAAACAGAACCACTGGTCGCAAAGTTAACTTCTGGAACTCCAAGAAGAGTGTCGTCGTTTTCAAGACTATAACTGCCAAACGTAAAATCTTCACGCAGACTGCGTTGCATTGAACTGTAAAGTGCGCGAGCCACAGATTCATGGAAATCTTGATACTTTCCAGCTGTGAATCTAGCTCTTGTTTTAGCCACTGATTTCCTACTCAGGTGCAATTTTGTCCCTGAAGTCTTCTTTTCCCCGCAATATCATCGCTGAACGAAAGCGACGGAAAAGCTTTGATTCGTTACTTAGCACTTGGTTTACAATTTTTCTGATTACAGTGGATCCGGAGCTCTGATATTGATGAAAATGCTGTCAAACAATCCAGACACTCAAAGTTACTATCAGCCCACTGGACGCAGCAGTTGGAGCGAATGTGCATATGTACGTGAAACCGATCGGCGAATTCGTTGCCACACTTGGCACAAAAGAATTGGGCTTGTCGACGATGCATTTCAAAGACATGCTCCTGTAAGTCAACATTCACTTCAAAACCAAGACCACAAACTGGACAAAAACTCTTGACCAACTCCGGGTGATTGCATGTGACATGCTCCTGAAAATCGTATTTGGCCGTGAAACCCATTCTACACGTCTCGCACTTGTAACGGATCCGAAAGAGATGATAGACGTCGAAGTGCTTTTGGGCGTCAAACTGTTTCTCGAAGATGATGTTACAGTGCCTGCATTTAAAAGTATTGTATGTCGGTGCGGAAGGAATTTGGAACGAATGCAGTGCGGATGCATGCTTTTTGAGGTCGGTAATATCCGGGAAAATTATATCGCACTTGATACATTTGATTTCAGACTGCGTCAAAGTGTTGCTGATGGGATGAAAATGGGAGACACAGAAATGTTCGACGACGTTTAAATAGTTTCGTCCGCGGTAATGGCAAATGGGACACGTGAAGGTTTCCACCCAGCCGTGAGCAGTTTGCAAGTGAGATATTAGATTTTCTTTATCGTTAAAAATATTAAAACAAAATATACACGCTTCCTTGCTAACACTTGAGTAGTCGAACGACATTTTCTGGGAGGAGTTGTTCGTATGTTGTGAAACATTTGAGGCTATCTCCTCACCACCGGCTTTTGATACCTCTTGGCCTGTTGTGCTATGGACGTGGTCAGCGGAACGAAGGCTTTGATCTGACTTAGAAGTTCCAGCTAAACCACCTGAGCTGTCTGCAGGCTTTTTGATGGTGTGGACTGAGGTACTGACCGGAGTATTTGGGAGCTCCATCGATGTTACGTAACCTGTGGTAGACGAATCAGAATCGAACTTTGGACGATGCGATTTTACAACTGGTGGTTTTGATATATTGGAATTTACATTCTTATCTGATACAAACACGATCTCAACTTCGTCCTTATCAAACTCCTCACGTGCTCTGACTTTTTCGTCAACTCCAGGCAGGGTGCCATCTGATGTACTCCTAATTCCTTCAGTGATTCCAATCACCCTATCAGATACTTCACTGCCAGTTCTACCTTCACTAGCCACCGAACTCCCACTTTCGCTACTGGTCTCTTCAGGACTTCCCTCCAGCTGTTCCCTTGGCAACTGCAGACCGCTGTGTTCTTTGAGTACATGCCAGCGAAGGTGATACGCGTCAGTAGTGGTCTGGTGACAGATGGGACATGTTGACAAGACACGATCCTTGTCCCTTCTCGTCAGCAGATCTTTGTGATGATAGCTGACGATATGTTGGTGAAGCTCGCCCAGACACTTGCACTGACAGATTGGACATTTCCCACTTTTCACCTCCTCCGTGTGGGTGTGTTTAATGTGCGACGATAACGCCTCTTTGGTAGCGCAGGAAGTTGAGCAGAAAAAGCAATGCATGTTCTCGCCATGGTTTTGTTGAATGTGAAGCTGTAAGATGTACTTTTTCGAGAACTTTTCAGGACAGTGCGGGCACTGTTGAGATTTCTGAGTTAGCGAGGTTTTTGTCTTCGAATGATTGGTAGTTACATTACTGGAATGTATCACGCTGGGATTCAAGGAATGATTGGCTCTGGAATTACTGGAATTATTCGGTTGGTTATGAGGTAGGTTTTTCTTAGAATCTTCTCCAAGCGCTTCTCTGGGGAGGATGAGGTCTTTTTCTGAGCCAGTGACAACGTCCCGCTGATGTGTGTTGCCATCAGTCCGTAGTTCCGATGATGATTCACGAATGGCCTTAATAGTACCGCTGGGACACCCAGGGTTTTGGGTCTGGGGACACGGGGGTACCTCAGAGGTCAACCGGAAACTATCATTTACAACCACCTTACCATTTATTTCCCCAACATTGAGAAACTCTTCGCGCACCACTCCTTCACATATTTTCTTCGCGGGATGATGACTTGTTATATTATCTCCTGGTCTTTTCAGGTTCGTCGTCCTCTCATCTCCGGATATTGGGTCCAGAGGTGGGCTAGTCTGGTGGGCATCACTTCCGGTGTCCTGAGGTAAAATATCCTGGTGGTCGTTGGTTTCACCAGGGGAGGGGAGAGTGGACGGGGTTGTGAATGGTCTCCATGTCGAGTTTTGACGTCTGCTTTCTGTATGAAAAAACCCCAGAAAAAAGAAGACAAATATAAAAGGAGCTAAACGGATAATAGGAAAAAAGCAGAGCACCAAACGTGCCGACGTAACAAACTTAAAATGGAGTTTCTACGGAGTGGAAGTAAAATTTCAAAAACATGACACCTGCGGACTCGCGACACCCCGAAAGTAGAACAAAGCTCTGCCAGCTGTGCTGGAAAGGCCAAGAGCACGGTCATGAGGTTTGTATTTATACAGGTGGTAATTTAATGGTAATGTTTGGCGGTAGTCGTTAAAAGAAACCTACAGAAATTAAACTAAACAACGTGTTTTAAGGAAAATAAAGTACAAAAGGAGTTGACAACTTAAAAAACAATCCATAAGAACTGCGGACCAGTGGAGTCACTGGCAGTTCTAAGAGTGTACACGAATACAAATGAAATAAAATATAGTCCGAAAAAAAAGAACCTGGAAACAGACTTTATGGTGACTGGGACAAAAAGGACTGAAGCGTATACACACATACGAGCAGCGTAGTCAGCTCACTAAAAGTCCGGAAGACAAGATTGGATTTGCATCCAACGTGAGAAAGCTTGGCGAGTTTGGGTTATGTTTTCCCGCAAGGAACGGTCAAAAATGCTTCTATAATTGACAAGGATGATGAAATTTCCAATCTTTACAAGTGAATAAGCGATGCCTTTGAGTTGAAGTCTCGTGTCTGGTACTAAAAATTGCACTTCCGTTTGCTGTTACTGCAAAAAAAAAATGACTTCTAACAACACACCTCCAGTATAATACAGTAAACTGGTATGATTCTAATCTTCAACCGTACAAAGGAACTGATTTGGCCAAAGCTCCCAGCCCGCCCACGAGTGTCCCTAACATAACTCTTTTTGGATTGTGGTTGTTTTATACGACACAGTTTTAACAAAAAACGGGACCATTAGGTCAGGGAATTATAGTTTTCAGTGAACTGCATCTCAACCTACCATGTCCATGTACAGCCACAATGTGCTCTTCCAAGATTTTAATTTCTGGAAACGCTTGCCAACACTGCCAGCACATGTATCCCTCGTCTTCTTGAAGCCGAAAGCCTTTGTGTCGATTTCTGAGGTGAGTGCGAAGTTTTCTCTTCTGGCTGTAATAGCGGCCGCAGAGCTCGCAAGTAAAACCCTCCTCGCTCTTGTCAGCATGATAACTGCAGGAGGAACAGAAACACCTTGCATTCTTAGATCAATGGAAGCTAAAGAACTGCACCATCGTTAGGGTTAAGGGCCATTCACACTGGACGCGAAACCGCAACGCGACGCGACTTTCCAGTTTTTAAAGGCGAATCACCCTAGAAATGAACATTTGGAGATTTTGTATGCACTAGAATCAAGTTCATTGATCAAGCTTCTCATGAGAGACGAATTTATGCACCTCCGAAATTACAAACATCGCGTCGCGTTACGGTTTCATGTCCAGTGTTAATAGACCTTTACATGAGAGAAACCGCATAATTAACCCGCATCGTTTTGCAATGTCAACTTTTTGGAAACTCACTTTTTAAAGGTTGACGTTTGCCGTGTACGTTGATTATGAAATTTTCTCTTAGGATTCGTAAACCTATGTCATGTACTGGTCTAAATTTACGGTTGTCAGACACAAATCGGTGTATTGGACCGGCTAATCTACCACGTACTATTTGCCGACAGAAAAATGATGATGACGTTGCCACATCTGGGGGGGTTCGTTAAAAAAAAAATCACTAATTTGTGACAATTTTGTTATAACAAACTTTATATAGTGCCATCTCTGATTGGCTGCCATGCGTGCTCCATTTCTCGATGGTGCGCGGGAAAAAAGCAGGAAAACATTGTGCTCCAAATTTTTGGCTTAAGCAAGGAGAAGTAATTTTTAGTCAGCGAAAAAGCTTGTTTTTCGTGTTTTTTTGGCTCTGATTCTATGTTATAAAAGGAATGGCTCATGGTTTGGCATACTCCATCGAGTCATGGATGCACTTGGGAAGTTGGTAAAACACTAAAAAATCTAGAGTTACACTTTTCTCGTGCTCTCTCAACTTCCATAACTCAATGGGCCACGCCAAATCATGAACCATTATTTTTAATGTAGTAGTAGACTAAAAAAATATAAAAAATTGAAATTTGTACTGAAAGAATTGGACAACTTGTCCTTACTTTCTAGGATGGCAATCTGTTCATAGAAAACAAAGGCTAACTGTTAATTATATTGTACACAGAGAGTTGTATTTTAAATATTTGTTCTCAAAGGGAACAACCTCTTGTGTTGTGATGTCTCTTTAAAGGATAAATAATTTAACCAAAGCTCACCTTGTCTGATGTACCTTACAAACATGCCCTTTTTCGACCGTGCACTTGCACAGGGAACACCAAATACTTCCTGGTTCCTTAAAACCTCTTGTTGCAGTGGCAAGGGACAGTACATCCACAATTCTTCCATAATTAGTCTCACTGTTAACTTGCATAGAACCTGTCATTAAATTATTAAATCCATTCTTCTCCTCGTCTGCAGCAGAATCCACATGTACCTTTGAAGTAGCATGGTTGTCAGTTGTGGTTACTGTTAAGTTATAAGTTGGTGACAATGGTTGTCGTTCCTCACAGTCACTGGTTGATTCTCTTTTAGTAACAAGATCATGTTTCTGGATTACAGGAGATGTTCGACAGGTGAGCTCTTGGTCATCACATGATGGAACTTCACCACGTTGGTGTACAGTGAATTCTGATTTGTATGGCACACTAGAGATCTTACCATTTGAACCAGTGTTGGTCATGTCATCAGTAATGTATATCCCATGGCACATAACATGGAGCTGCAATTCCCTTTTTGTAAGGAATCTAACATGGCACAGCTGACAGCTAAATGGCCCCACTGGTCGATCTAATTGTGGATTTCTTTGATGAATTGTTTCTTTATCAAAATTTCTACTGGTTTCTAATACATCTGCTTCTTTAGCAAACATGTTTTTGGTGGGTTCGAGTTGTTTATCAGCAGCTTTCACTTCAGGATCTGCCTTGTCACTTCTACAACAAAATGAAAATTGCCAATTTGGAAATCCTTTGGTGTATGGCAACAGTAATGTGACACTTTATAACAAATTCAAGGTTAATTTTTCACTCAAATTTCTTAAATAACATTAACCTGTTCAGTAATTTCAAGTTCTTTAATTATTTAACTTAATTCGGTGAAGTAATTCCATCTTTTTACATATACAAACAATAACTTAGAGTAACTATTGTGGTAAATAGTATCAATTTAGTAAAATGAAATTTTTACATAAAGCCAGAGGTTGAGTATGACAGCAAGAATTATCAAGGCTGGGGTTTGTGTTATCTGCAGAACCAGAAGGCAGAAATGCATAACATTATTCCAAGGGTTTGATAATTGTGTGACCATCATGTGACCATGAAATTGAATATTCAGTTACCTACAGTAGTTTTGTTATGTGTCCACAATTTAAAGATACCAAAATGTAAACATTTTTAACAGCAGCCATACAGGCTGAACATGAGATGGCAAATATGACACAACTTCTACACATGTTAAATCCAATATCTTTAGTTGTGACAGAACAATTTCACACCATTTAAAATAGGCTACCGGTTTTAATTAAAAGTGAGATAGCATCAAAATTGTATATTTTTAAAAATTATGTATCCCATTTGGCAATGAAAACTTTAGTTAAAATGGCTGCCATGTATAAACAAGGAAATCTATCAACCTTCACTGCTTGTTTACTGGATTTTACAGCACATACTACTGTACTGGATCACTAAGAGTAAGGTTCAACCCTTTGGCATCTGAAAGCTCTCACTTCAATGAGTAAAATCATCTGGCATTTGACAGAGTAAAATAATAAAAGGGCAATTTTGGCTGTTAGTGGGTTAATTTGTAAGACTGATGTGGGAATATTCACTGCCATAAAAATTTTGCTTTATTTAAAATACAGACCCAAACTACTTACCCAGAAATATTTTGTTCATCCTCAGTACACTCCTAGATTTCAGAAAAAATACCAATTAATCTAATATCATTATTTTTATAAACAAAGCATTGCATACATTACAGTACTTCCATATACAGTGTGGATTAAAATATTTATTACATGAAAAAAATTCATTTGAGGCAATAGTTAACCTTAAATGACTTGTAACATCCTCCTGTCATTCCCTTGGCTTGAACCAGAAAGAAACAAACTCTATTACAATAGAACTATCACAATATCACTTCAGCTTCAAAACAAAACCATGCAAAGAAAAGTTATATATCTGTTATGCAATACCAAAAGTCTTATTTCAAATAATACTTTAGTTCTATCCACTGAGCCTTCACAAGTTAAAGTAAACCAAACCTCTCATGATACATGTAAATCTACATTTTTTGCAATCAAAGGAAATTATTACCGGTAAATGTTGCAAGCTGTTGTTCAAAATTTGTAATTATTAAAGTTATAAGTCAAAGCTGCTGATTGTAATGAGAGCAAACAGAACAGGCAAATGGGTGGAATCACATTAGGTAAGAGATGGAAGGGGAGTTCAGTTCTTAATATGAAACTTGTATATACTAACTGTACAAAAATAACTAGTAAAGTCAAAACATTGTGTTGGAATGATACATCCTTCAGTAATTACAATAAAACACTGTCTACAATACAGATAAATCTAGTGAAGGCATGCATTAGGTTTTAAAGTATTTTGGGAAATTAATGAAAACTGACAGAAACAAAGCATATTCATTTGCTCCTAGCTGTAAATAACTTCCACATTCCAATTGATGTAATCACAGAACATACCAGTACAATACAATCAACAAAACATGCCATTATTTCATGGAAGAATTTCATTGATAACTTGAGGGCTCAATAGGTAATAACATGTAAGACAGCATTCAATATGTCACCTTGTAGGTTTTAGTTTTCACATCTTGGGTTGTTGTGCGACATATTAGGCAAAAATCGTGCGGAAGCAGCTTCCATGTGAACTTAGATAAAGATCTTTTATGGGGAATAATTGTACCACAGCAGTTAAAATCATGCAATCCCATTAAAGCCTGGATCCTTACAAAAAATTAAAACCCTGATTCCGAACAATACCAAATGCCAGGTAGGGTCCTCCATACAGTATATTATTCCCATGTTTATTTGTTAGATTCCTGTCGTGGCTGAGATGGTTAAAAAGAAACTTAATTGAAGCAAATGAGTGAATAATATCTTCTTGAGTTATTTATTTAATAACTGGGGCTGATAAGCCACTAGAAAAATCCACTAATTATTTTCAAAATTACAGGCACAACCAAAGGTTGTTTTAAAGAAAAGAATTGCTTTTCCTTCTTTGAATTATTTCCATCCTTGCAGATGAATTACTAGAACCTCTACATTTTTCAGGGAATCTCTTTTAAACCTCCAGTTTTTGAAGGCCTCTTGAGCTGAAAGGTCTGAAGTGCTCAAGCAAGTTCAATGAATTCTTTTTAATTTTGCTAACATAAAAACCACGCCAATGCCCAGCATTTTCAAACCAGAAAGAACACCCTTACATCTGATGCCAATGATATTTTCTTTCTTCAATTCTAGGTAAGAATCTAGATTTACTGGACGACACAATGTACTGTGGCGTAACAATGCAAAATGAACTGATTTCATTTTATCCATGCAATTCTTGTGCATGGATTTCATGTCCAGACTTGAATTACGGGTCGTCATTGATAATGGGAAACGCCGCATAAAGCCGGTTTGACTGAATGTGCACTATAACTCAGACATTTCACAGTGACTAAGTCAATCTGATTTCATGAAGATAAGAGACGGCTTTTTATTTCAGAATGTTTACACTGTAATATTCAAGTATACACTCAAAGTACAAGGTCGGATTAAGTACAGGCGTTGGATATGGGCGCACTAGAATGCATTCGAGATAGACATCGAAATCGGCAATTCAAATATTCATGAATTCGTAGTTTACTACGGATACAAAGTTCTCGAAAAGCGAAGGGCTTCACAGACTATCCCAGGCTAACTCTTAAGCGCTTACAAAATCATCAGACTTAAGTGGTTCAACGGAAGCCAGCAAAACGGCCATTTATCGTGTTTACACAGTTTTCTATCTACCTCTGAAGGCCTTTACCTCGCGTCAAGAACTGTATTATCTATATCGAAACTGTTTTTGCTTTAACACATGGATCTCCGATGGTGAAAAGCGAGCGGAAGGCAAAAAAGAGTTTTCTCAGTAGCAAAATTTAAATTTGACGGTACCTCTTCTGGATGGCTTGCTTCCACGTTCCCAGATATTTTTGAGATGATAGAATGGAGATGTTCACGTCTGAAAAACCACGCGAAAGCAACAAAAAATGATTAATCAATAAGTATTCCTCCACGAACGCTACCGTCTGGTTCTGGTGTCTTTTAATGAAAAGCAAGCACTGTAAGCAACAGTACCAGGTTGCTAACTTGTCGCTTGAGCGTCAAGCATCGGGGATGAAAGTCGAAACGAAGAAATTTGAACTCACCTACAAGGTTCTTTCATTTCAACAAGATTGTGAATCACAGAAAACTGCGCCCACTGTAGTCCTGTTAGTTTCCAGATTATACTAATTATGCAAAGATTTTACCCTATTTTTTTTTTACCGAAGGTTTTATCAAGTCTAAAGTTACATGTGTCACTATTAACTAATAAATATGCATTCTTCTTCTTCAATTGTATTCATGATAAAAGCGAAGCCGCTTTCAAAGGCCTTTGTTTGACTTGAATAAATATCAAAAGAACGAAGTTGAGGCTGCCAGACACAATAGGCTGTGGTCCGCGCTTTCTACGTTTATTCAAATGCGTTGTTTTGAAAGGAAACAAAGCGTTTTTCGGCAAAGTTCAAAGCAAGCGTGTATAATCGATATAATAAATCATACTTTCTTTTCAGTAAAATTCCAAACAGAACGGAAAGTATTAACTCTTTTTGGCAACGGGAAAATTATTCACTTTCATAGTCTTGATTAATTATTAACAAGAAGAGAGTAACTGAAACAAATAACACAATTAACACTTCACATTCTTGCTGGCAAAACTCCATGTAATAATCACGAAACAAAATGCTCGTGACATTACTAGAGAGTGAATTTAAAAAGTAAGTAGCAGACGACAGCTTCAATTTTCGTAAGTGCTGAAACATCCCCAATCCCAACTGAAACCTTAACAAGTCTGTAATCCAATGCTAACGATATATTGTCGTAATTTATATCGAATGACACCTGCAGATTCACAAGTGAGGGGTGGGAATTGATCTACATGTATGTTCTGGTTCTCCAACTATGAAATCTACTCAGCAGAAGACAAACTTTCCAAAGGACATCCAACAAAAGCCCTCATCAGATACCCATGGATGTTAGTTATTCAAATGGGATAATATTACTGCAACCAAGATCAGAATGCTTTCCTCATTTTCTTTCTTATTCAAAATTTTATGCCTTCTTAGACTCAAAAAACATAACAGGAAAAAATGTTCTTACAATGAAGGATAAAACAAACTCCAAACGAGAGTGTCATCTTGATAACTCAACATATGAGCTAAAACCAAGAGAGTTAGAATGGAATTGTGATATGTCTTTATTTCAAAGACATCATTTGTTTTATCCTATATTTCTTTAAGTTGTCGGATGGTTCTGGATTTTGGTCGAATATCTTTACAAATTAAGCAAGTCTAGCAAGACCATCATTATTAGTTGTATCACAGTGCCATGGTGTAAATTGACTCTCATTGGAACTCCCAGCTTATTTAATTATGTAAATGTACATCAGCATGGCACCTTTTTCTCAATTCATGTATCCCCCCAGTAGAATTCACTTTGAACATGATATATCAACAATATATGTTAGATGTGTGATACAACACAAGCAGGTGTCCTAACCATCGCAGTTTTGTTTCTAGTTATTGAAATAAGCAATTTGAAAGTCTTATTCTAAAAGCTTTTGAGGGGAATATATACCTACCACCCCCACCCACTTGGGTTCCCCCCTTGAAATTTTGCTCAACACTCCAGTCCTTGAGAAACCAGTTTGGAGGCAAGTAAATTAGATTTTATTAATAGGAGAAGCATGCTCTCAGGGGGTAAAGATACTATATCCTAGAGGGTGTAAATCACTGAACATCTTCATCAAAAATTTGTTATAAGGAAATCCAAAAAATATTCAACCTTGCACTAATGAAGTTGATAAAGAAGATTTTCAATTCTTTGTAATTAGCATAATTAGGGGGCTTGACACCTGACTTAATCTCTCTCTCTCTCTCTCTCTCTCTCTCTCTCTCTCTCTCTCTCTTTTCCTACATATATGCTACCTCTCCAAAGAAGTGCCTGTTGTTTGTTTGTTTGTTTTTTATGCCTGGGTTGTTTGTTTCCCAGTTCGTGCTGTCTCCACAGCCAGCTGTAATTTGTTTCCTGTTAACTAGTACCTTCAAAATCAAGGAACTTAAATGTTAGTGAAAAATTAGTATTACTTGAAAACAATAACAACTTATTAATTTGTTAATTAAAGGAGATCCAATGTCGAAGAATGACTTTATGTACTTGATAAAATATACTAATGCATGTGATTTTGAGTGATGGGAATGGGAAATAAGACCTGACATCATCCGGAAGACGTTCACGTTGCGAATCTTAGTGTTGTTGTACATAACACATGAACGGTTCGAAGATGAAAATCGAAACTATTTCCAACGAGAAGGAGCTGGAGAAAGAAGAAAATGATGGAGAGAAGAACAATAAACCTATTAAAGTCGAAGAAAAGACCCCAAAATCGCCAAGAACTCCGGATATCACATTTGCTGTAGGAGATTATTGTCTGGTGAAGAGACCAGCTGACAATAACTGGCGTAAGAGATGCTTACTACTTCTGAACATTTTTTTTTAGAGATGAATGTTTGGTTTCAGTCTAGGAATATAGCTGTTTTATCTGAATGTGCCTCAGATTGCTTCATACCAAACTGTGATCAACCATTAATCCATTATTTATTAAAACTGTAGTGATATCAGTATAATTTGTTCCATTAGATCCTGCCGAAATCGTTCAAAAGAGGACCAACGTTGATGATAATTCATTGGAATACTATGTTCATTACAGTGGATGTAAGTGTTTGAGTTAGTTGAATAATTATAATTAAATACCAGTTAGTGTAAGGTCTTCACGGTCAGACTTACTTGCCTCACGTGAATTTCACACTGAGGTGCAATGCACTGGAGTTACTTCATGAAGACCAGACACCTTTAGCATGCAGGTTTGATGCGTCAACAGAATTTGCATAATTGTCTTGCATTATGGTCTTCTTTTAATCAAAGTTTTGTGGCTGTGGATGTGCAGTATTAACTAAGCCCATCTTCAGGACTTGTTGATGTTAAGACTTTACCACTTGTAGATGAACATGAAGAAATGATAAGAATTTGGGTCAGTTGAAGTGACAACCTCCCAGGTATGCTGGAAGTTGGAATACTTCAATTGATCTGAGAAAATATTTGGATATCCAAGCTACCAAAAAAAATTTTTCAATGTTAGAAGAATCACAAATTTATACCAAAGAATCTCCTTTTTACTTGCTCATCAAGCAATAAATTAGTCACATCTGTGGTCCCAGGGAAATTATTTGGAGCTGCAGTAAACCTGTATGTTGTGCTTTCTGTTTAGTTAATCGCCGCTTGGATGAGTGGGTGTCAGATGTCAGAGTTGACATATTTAAGACCACCATTGCTGAAGAGAAGTCCGAAGAAAAATCTGACAATGAGGGCCCTGAAAGAAAGCTGACAAGGAATCAAAAACGTAAACATGATGAGATTAACCATGTACAGAAGGTAAACTTAGCAGTTAAAGAAAGCTAAGCTGACATCAAGCTCCTGTATCTTGTACAGGATTGTTAAAATATAAAGCATATTTTCAAGCTTGCAACAGATGTGGGATCGAGACCTGTCGATTAAAATCATCAGTCAGTTAAAAATCAGCCAATCAGCATTTTGCATTCAAATTTTGTATCCTTTACTTGTTTACTGAACAGAGAGATTGCTTACAAACTTCCACTGACCTTACTGGTTTCAACAGAAAGGCAAATCAGTGTAGCTAACTTCCCAATTTAACACTTTTCAAGAGTATCAAATGTAAAAACTAATCTTTATTACACCAAGAAATTGTAGGCTATTTACCCTTTGTTTAACATTTAGTCTTATGCTGAGATGGATCCAACCACAGCAGCTTTGGAGAAGGAGCATGAAGCTGTAAGTGGACTGCCAAAATGAAAGATTATTATTAAAATCTGATCATGACACTCATGGAGGGATGTACTGTATATACATAACTAGTCACGTATTTTTAGAATTCTAGTATGTTCACTTGTTTTCCCTTGTTAATTTGCTTTATACAATCCCACAATAAATTTGTTGGATAAAATGTTCTATTTATGAAACCGAAACATAATCCTAAAATAAACATCTTGTGAGTTACTCAAGATATGAGCTAGTGTAGCGAAATATTATCATTACACTTGTGTCTTGTTTTTTAGCTCATATCTTGAGTTACTCACAAGATGTTTATTTTCGGATTATGTTTTGTCTTATATTTTTTCAAATTGTTGGCTGGCAATGGATTATGAAACTGAGCTTGTTGAGAAAAAGTAAATTGGCTTTTGAACTCTCGGTTCATATTCTTGTAACACAGCAGTGACTTTGTTTATTTTCTTTCTTAATCTTTAGATCACCAAAGTCAAGTTTGTTGATAAAATTCAAATAGGAAAATATGAAATTGATGCATGGTATTTCTCTCCATTTCCTGATGACTATGGCAAACAAACAAAGTTATGGATATGTGAATACTGCCTTAAGTATATGAAATATGAGAAAACATTCTGTGATCATATGGTAAGCAGAGCTATTCTTTGATTTCCCTTTTTTCTCTGTGAAATAACTAGGATCTTACACTTGCTTTTTAAACAAGCCATTATTATTTGATTGGTTGGTTGTTTGGTCATTCTTCTGTTCTTATGTTAGCTAGTTGGACAATTGGTCAGTTGATCAGACAGTTACTTGGCAATTACCTGGAGAATAAGGTTGTGGATGATTGCTGGTTGGTTGCTAAGAGGTTGTTTAGCACCAGATGGGGGATTGGAAGACAATAGTTAATAGCTGAATGGTCACTGGCAGACCTCTAGTTGATCAATGGCTGATCTCAGTGGTAGACAGCTGGAGACAGAGAATTCTTTGGAACATCCATTTACTTTTTCACATACAGTGAAATGACATTTAGGATAATTGACTCTAGAAGACCCTTTTGTAATCTGAACCTGCTGCAAGCTACCAAGATTCAACAAATTCATTATTATCATCTGTAATGATCATCTAAAGTGTTGAGCTATTTTTGTTATTCAGACCAAGTGTACTCTGCGCCAACCCCCTGGAAGAGAGATTTACCGAAAAGGAACAATTTCTGTTTATGAGGTTGATGGTAAGGAACAGAAGGTAAGGGAAGCTTTAGACAACTTCCTGTAAAATCTTGTTTTGTTTGTTTGTTTGTTTGTTTTTCTTTTGTCTTCCGGGACCTGGGCTTGAACAAGTATATAAAGGTACAGTGCTGCATGTAGGCAGTTTTGAATGACTGATAGAAAACCGAAAAGTTTGGGAAACTGGCAGAACTTAGATCTAGAAAACCAACGTCTCAAGCAAAGGCAAACCAACTTGAACAATTGACCATTCCAGAAACCCCAGAAAGACTGAGTTCTAGGTTACCAGCATCAACTATGATTGGTTGTTATAAACCTTCAGCCAATCACAACTTGTTCAGGTTACCCTGAGCCCAGACTAGTTTGGCTTTCTGGAGTGGTCAATTATATTTCTGTTTTGCCTGAATTAATGTTTTCTTTCATTGCAGATTTACTGCCAGAATCTGTGTTTGACTGCCAAACTGTTTTTGGATCATAAAACCCTGTATTTTGATGTGGAGCCATTTTTGTTTAACATTCTAACTGAAGTAGACCGCGAAGGTGCTCATTTAGTTGGATATTTCTCAAAGGTAGCCGACCAGTCGTTATTGTACAACTTCTTTTTTCACAGTAAAGAATCTTTCATATGGCAGCCTCTGATTTTGAAGTGTATACGTCCCGAAAAATACATTTTTGTTTCTTATGGAAGTACCTTTAAAATAACCATAACCAGCTGACAACTTGAAAAAGTATAAAATAAAACATATTCCGAAGAATGTCATCTCGAAAACTCAAGATAAAACTATTGTTGAAAAACAGAGAGTACCAAATTACACTACTTTTCATAACTCACGTCATTCTTCACGTGTTTGAATTTGTTTGATATATAAATACCGATACAACGTCGAGGCAAATGTTGTAAAGTACTTGTGAAACGAACACTTTAAAGTTATTTTAACTCAAAAAAAACGCTGTTTGAATGTAGGAGAGTCGAGACAGAACTTATATGTGAATCTGATACAGTATACTAGTGGTTGTATCAGCATGATACAACCACTAGCGGTTGTATCACATTTACATACACATTAATTTCTTTTGAATTTTGCTCATAAATTGTTAATGAGTTTCACAGTACTAGAAACAGCATAATGAAAAACTTGTTAGGTCACTAGCCTGGTAACATTTAATATATATTGTTTTCCAAGTCCGCGGGCAAAACAATTTGTTTGTCGTTCTTGATTTTCCACCACCGACTGGTGACGCCATTGGTTCCTTAAACTCCCTCCTTACTCAGAAAAAAAATTCTGATCCCCAGACAGGGATCGCAAGAAGTGCTGGTGGCAAAAATTTTTTTCTGAGTTTTAGACTTCTATACGGGATGTTGGTGGCACAGTGTTAGTGAACGTGTCTCTCACCTCTGAGGATAGAGTTCGATTCCGGCTCCGTACAGTTTTCTGATTAAAGTTACCTTGGTCATATGTGACAAGAGTGTTATCCAGGTTGACTCTACCAAACATCGCACGTTGTCTCCCGGTACTCTGATTTCATCCTGTAGTAACACTGGACCCATGAGGGATGGCCCTTACTAGACCTCTTGGGAGAACAGCGTAGTTTAGCTGATAGGGTTATCCAGTATAAATAAAGGAATTTTAACTTTAACCTTAGACAAGGATTGAACACGCAGCCTTTAGACGCAATCTTCTATAATGAGCGTCATCAAATTGTTCCTTTGTCTAATATTTGTACCGCACTTTTCTTTTTAAGGAGAAAGAATCACCTGATGGGAATAACTTGGCTTGTATATTGACCTTGCCGCCTTATCAAAGGAAAGGATATGGAAAATTTCTAATCGCATTCAGTGAGCAAAACGACAGACACTTTTATAGTTGGATGAAATCATATGTTAAACCCATATTGCTAACATGCCATTCCAGATTTCTAGCAGTCTCACACCAGCTTGTTGGCTACAAGTGAGATTTGGCTTTTCCCAACTCTAGCAGATTTCTAGAACTAAAACAGCTTACTCTCGGACTATCGATAAAATTTTGTTACCTTGTTTTAGGTTACGAACTATCCAAGTTGGAAACAGCAGTTGGTTCACCGGAAAAGCCACTGTCTGACCTTGGCAAACTTAGCTACAGAAGTTATTGGTCCTGGGTTCTTCTGGACATTTTAAGAAATCTTCGCGGAACATTGTCAATAAAAGATTTAAGGTAGAAAACAAATACACAAATGTCAATTTGGCTTGGTTACTAGTTCGTTTTGCTCGGTGCAAGTACAATATGTAAACTGAGGTCGAAGTGTTCGCCGAAAGTAGATTTTCACTTGTGCGCATGTTGATTATATTCGTTATCATGTTAATTATACTTAATGCTTAACAGAAAGTTTGTTCTTGTGGGAGCTTGGTAAATATGAGACGATGGGAAGGGGCTCAGCCCGTCTAGGGCTCAGAAATAGTTTTTCTGAGAGAACGAGCTTGACGAACGTCCTCTAGTTGTCTCATGTTAATTATGTTAATTATACCAATTATCATGTTGATTGTGTTAATATTAATTTGCATGTTAATTATTTAATTATCTAGTACCATGACCAGTATTACCCAGGAAGACATAATCAGCACATTGCAGTCGCTAAACATGATAAAGTACTGGAAAGGACAACACGTGATATGTGTGACTCCAAAGTTGGTAGAAGAACATCTGAAAAGTGCTCAGTACCGTAAACCTGTTCTCACCGTAGACACGAGCTGTTTGAGATGGGCTCCTCATAACAGAAAAGCAAAGAAAGCAAAGCACTGATATCACGAGGAAGAAGATGTATTGTACATTCGTTATGCAGACAGCTCTCAATCGACCGGCCTCAAGTGTAAATTGAACTCGGCTGCTTGATTCTTGCTACAGGAACTACCATTGATCACTCCAGAAACCCCGAAGAGACTGGGCTCTGGGTTCTCTGCGCGAGTTGTGATTGGCTGAAGGTTTACAACGACCAATCATAGCTCGCGCTAGTTACCCAGAACCCAGTCTTTCTGGGTTTTCTTGGAGAGGTCAATTGGTGAATAAGATCGAATGATTACAGCGCCATGGAGGCACTAAAAATTGTGATTGAATGGAGGATAGACTCTGTGCCATACTGTTATAAAATAGTCATTTTAAACAGAAAGTCAAAGTGATGCTGTCCATAAGCTTCATATGTTGTTATTATTGTAATCAAACGCTTTTCAAGACAGGCTGACCCATGAAGTAACACAAGGGTTAGTTCAAACAATCTTAACCCGGAAGACTGCTGTGAGTCGACAATAGGGGATAAAATAATATTCATATTTGATTTTTGATCTGGTTAAATGACTCACGCATTACAAAGTGTTAATTGTATTTATGTAGTTATAAATAAACCTGTGAACTTTTGAAGTTTGATGCGAATTTGCTCTCGGGCGCTAGTGTGTGTTGGGTTTGAATGCATGCTCGTGTAGTGCAATGAACTAGAATGAACTTAGACTACGCATATATTTCGTTTTCTATTTATTTAATATCTCTTTGTAAACGTGGCACTCAGTAATATTTATTCTATAACATCCCCAGCTCTTCAGGCCTAACTGCTTCTCTGTTTTTGTCTTCCTGTATGTCAGTTATCTTGTCTGTTGGCCAGCCTGCTTGTCTGTCTGTCAGTCTGTATGTCTGTTTGTTTGGCTAACCGCGAGTTTGTCTGCCTCCCTGCATATCTACTTCCCTGTATGCATTCTTCCCTGCCTGTAAGTCGGTCTACGTGCATAGTCTGTGTCTACCTGCTTGCCACTGCCTGCATGCCCGCCACTGCCTGTCTACCAGCCTGCCTGCCACTGTCTGCCTGCTTGCCACTGCCTGTGTACCTGCCTGCCACAGCACGTCCACCTGCCGCGAGTAGTGTTAGTATAATCATTTCCTGCTGTAGATATCCGCCGACCGCATGGTTCCGGTTTAGACTGCGCATGACAATTCATGTTCTCTTATGTTTTGTTTACCGCCATTAAATGTGATGTTTGTATAGCAGTGGTGTCTTACTTGAACCGAATGATAAAAACACAACACCGCGCTGCCTTACCGACAACGTCTCATTTGTTCCCGACATTGTATATTAATTGGATATATTTTACTCAGGTGGCTTGAGTCCCATTGCCCCAAAACTTGTAATGTATATCAATTCAGGTGAACTAACTGTCTCTGCGATGTACACCATTTGATATTTTGATGTGCGTTGTAATTCCCATCATCTCAGCTACAGCTCGTTGGTCAGCTTTAGATTGTATAGTTAACTTATCTCGCAGCTAAAACCATCTAGATGGATCTCTAAACAATTCCCGCATCATTCCTTGAAATGTAGCAAAAACCGAGTAATTTGCATCTTACCACACTGTTAAAAAATAGGTCCGCAGTGGGTGTGTTGAAAAACTGAGATACACGTCATACTAACAGACAAAAAAACCTCAAATTAGGAAAGAATTGTTCATACTAATTTTGATATAGCTTTTCCTCAAAAAGCATGACGTTGAAATGCAAATGAAATAATTTTTGGTCTTGCTAGCGCATGATGGACTTTGCCTTAAGCCACAAAACATTTTATTTATTTTCTTTGCAAATCTTTTGACACGTTAACGTCACAACCAGTGACTCATCTCTATGACAAAGTATATAAAATGAAAATGGTTGATTTCCAGAAGGTCGTGTATTAAATATTAAAATCATATATCACAGTTAAATTTAAAACAAAAGTTATAAAATTAAATAAACCACTTACGTAAGTTGATCAAATGTTAAGACAAATACAGTAAATCAAGATAAAACTACATATAGGTTACACCGAGTGTTGTAGCTATCACCTGTAAGGATTTTTGCCGCTTTGTCCTGAAGCTTCTGCCTGTAGTTTGTTTTGTTGTGTATTTGAGCAATTTTCCCACTTTAAAACATCCTTATGTCTTAACTTACAAGTACCTGGGTCTTATTCTCATTATAAGGTGTACTAGTCCAGGCAAGTTCCTTCTGAAAAGATGTTCATTGGACATGTCAACCACTCCGCACAACATTTCCAGTTTCCTGGCGACGACAGCCACTCTATCAAGAGGGCGTGAACACCACTGCAACATGATCGGAATCACTGGTTTCTTGTAAAGTTGAGCCAGCTGGGTATCCTTAATAAAATTGTCTGAATGCAAATACTTCTGTGTAATGCACATCAGAACAACTGTAGAAAACGACATTTGTTCTTGAATAAATACTCCTGTACTTTGCGTCTGGTTGCCAAATATGCGATATTCCCACGGTCTGGTTGAGCGAACGGCCATTGCTCGACTTGTATCGCTCCAGGATTCGCAGCCATTACGATCGAGAAAGTCTTTGATTCGTCCAACTTTGTTTTGTATGTCCCAATGATAGCTTAAGAATACCTTTGGTCTTTCTAATTCTGGCTTTACTGCTAAACCTGAAAATATATACAGGTTACGTCTTGTTAGAAACCGTGGATTCATTCTGGGATAAAATACCAAAAAGATCCCAAACCTTTTATTTACGTCGACAAGAATAATAGTAGCTATTTACATCCGATAATTTCATGAAAAGCTTAAGAAGAAATTTACAAATTGAAATTTCTCTTCTTTATGATCCGGTGATCTGGAAATACGAAAGTAGACTGGGACTAGTTTTCAAATAGACATCCATTTTCAATTTTAAATTAGTTAAAATCTACTGAACTATACCCTACTCCGTTAAAAATTTGAAATGAATACCGTTCAATTGTTTACTAAATACCGACACAAAGTTTCAAACAGTTTCAGCAAAGATATAGAACGTCAGAACTGATTAAAGATAAGAAACTGAATTCCTGTTGTGCTTCTAGTCCCGGGCTTCTGCTCAAGGCTACATTCTTGTAGAAATCTGAGTAAAGGGGCCATTTCTGTGTTTTATATCTTGTTAGATTTTCTTGCAGAGAACGATGGGTATGTCCCTCCAGAAATATTTTACTCTATCGTTTCTTTTCTTCGAAAATCCACTTTAGCAAAAATGTTCATCACATTCATATTAGAGTTCGCGAGAGCCAATGAGAAACAAGAAAAAGGAATTATGCACTGAAATTCAGGTCAGTGGAATTTAGACTTTACTACAGTACCTTCTGTTTTAGACACCAGACTCTCTAGCGGCTTAATTCCATTGAGCACTTTATGGATATATTGTTGATTCAGCATTGCCCTATGGTGGCAGCGGCTTGGCATCACGTGATATCTTAGAATCTCAAGTCCATCCAAGCACTGGTTTCTTTCAAAATTTATTGCAGGCTTTTTACCAACAATAGCTTTCAAAGAATACCTGGCTGTCTTCCAGGAATTTTTGAATACGGCTGTTATGATTGGTTTATCCAACCAAGCCGCAAATAATAGTTCTGTGAAAGTAAAATTTGACCTTTCTGTTGATGAGCTCATGATAAACACCACTGTAGCGGCTTCGGCGAGATATCTGGCGTTGGGTTTAGGCTGGAAAGACGTCGTTTTTGAAGCACGAAAACTTTCATGCCAGAGGACCTAAAAAAAGCCACATCAAAAACAGTTATTTTTTGTCATTTTGACTAAGTGAAGTTATTTTGGGAAACTTTGGTTGTAAAAAATTTAGATGCCTGACCAAACCGGCGATAAACAACAAAATTTACAAGAAAATTTTTCCAAAGTCTACCAGGCAATAAACTCAGGTTTGTCGTAAGTATTGCATAGGTCAAAGAGACCTAGAAACGGGTGTGGTGAATTGGTTTTCAGCACATTCCTATAGGTAGTTGTATGGAACTAAATTTACCAGAGGAAGGACAATTTAGAGAAAGATTAAGGTCACAGAATTACTAGACATAGAATGCGTACTTGGTCCCTTGACAGGGGCCACACGAACAATTTTCTTGCGTATACAAATCTGCCATATTGGATTTCTGCGTCTGGTGACCAACTATCAAAAAGTGGTTCGAAAATAAGGCTCAGCTGTTGAATTGTTTTCCTGTGAGGTGGCAGGGATACCACGTTCAGATCGACTAATCTAGTTTTGTCCATTCATTGCAGTATCATGCAAAAAAGAAAGAAATTTTCACCAATCACCGAAAGAACCATGTTGTTGACCTCTATGGATTACTGGCATGAGATAGGAGCCCGCATTCTATGACTAATAATTCTATGATTAAAGCTTGCAATGCATGGATGATGTTATAAAATGCGACAAGTTTATCAGAGTTGCAGTTAACAATGAAGCACGAACGAAAGAAGAGAATTATATTAGTTTAACAATGGAGTGGTGACAAGTTGGAAAAAATGTGACATACAATTTAGCTTTTTTTGATAATTTTTCGTTGATATTGCGGCTTCCAACTGCTATAACATAGGGAAGCTTTCCCAGCCGCCTTTTAAGTGAGAAAAATTCCCAAGAAATGACTTTTGAACATGCACAGTTTCATTGTTCTTTCTCATCCCAAAAATTTTCTTTGCTAGAAATTTGAAACTGTTTTAACTCCGTGTAATTCGTAGATTGGCTCTCGTGAAATGGTCTCGAGTGAACCGTTCCAAGGGAAAATTTTCTCATTGACAATTTCGCTCAGTTCACTGATTTCGCTTTAGTTTGCAGAATGGGGTCCAGTTCCCACGCGCTCTACCTTCTTTCACTTCACTGCTAATGGCCATCCCCTGTTGCTTACCATGATGCCAACCTTCATGAGATCAGATTTAATAAACTCAGCAATCCAAACATCAGTGGGATCACAGATCAAATAAACACTGTTATCTCTTATTTTCCTTGACTGACACCGTTCATCCCAACTTTCCAAGTTTTCTTTCGCTAAAATTTTTTTTAAGTTTTGTACAATCTTCTGTCTGGTCAATCTGCTATCCACACTAAGAAACTCCGCCATCTCTTCCTCTCTTAAACTTTCCAGCAAAAATCCATCTACCTCAATTTCTTCGAAACTCATTCTGTACCTCTCATGAACCCTCAATGAACACAGCCAATCCTGAACGTCCCAAGTTTCCCATGTGTTTAAGCTTTTCTCGTGATATCCCTCATGCTGTGGAGAGTTCCTGTTGTCAGGAAGTTCATGGTAAAGTTTCGTGATAAAAGTTACGCAGCTCTCCAGTTGTTCACTCAATATTCCGACAATTGCTGAGGCTTTCTCGGCCACGCTGGCTCGAGAAATCTTTAAAAAAGTTAGGTCAACATCAATGGGAAACATTTCAAACTTCGCAGAAGTTACCAGTGCGCACTTTACAATGAAAACTCTAAAAGGATATCCGTTCGGATTTATCTCCTTGCTTTGAGCTCGCTGTACGAAGACGTTAGCTTCATATTTGGTTGGTCCAGTGAGGAAGTAGCTGTCTGAGAGAAATATTAAGGCAGCATTGCATTCTTCAGCCACCTCGAGCCTTCGCGCGAATGACGAACTTGACCGCGGCTTACCTTCGTCTTTGTCGAACCAGATATCATCTTGAAAACCAAGATCCTTAAGCTCCTGCACTGCTTTACTGACTAATCTCTTCAATAAAAAATTTCCTTTAACATCATAGGACACGAGAATTCCTTTTTTTTTGTACCTTTGTCGAATAATATTAACCAAGTCACTTGAGGAACGAGTACTGTCAGGAACGTCTCGGAAACTTTGTTTGGCCTTCAGATCTGCGATCAGAGAACATCGTGACTTCGTTTCGCCTGTGTGTTCTCCAGTCATTTCAGCTAAATTTTGGCGTGTTTTATTTGATAGGTCTTCCTCCATACTACCAGAAACTATCTCAAAAACACTTTGGAGAATTTTCGACATGCTCGTTTACCTGGCTCAAGTAAGGCCACCCCGTATCTTTTTCGAAAGGCCATAGCTAATCTTGTACATTAGACTGTTTACACTAGGCCACTCTTTATCAACGGAGTGCAAATCCTATTCCATTATTTATCGGTACAATTCCATTACTCTGATAATCTGACAATTCGAATACCAAACGTACAGGCGCCCTCTTAACTCAACTTGTCAACAAACCAAAATGCACGTCAGAAAAGAATCAACAAGCAAAACATGCATGTTATTCATTTGGTAAACAAGGTTATTTGATAACTTACAGTTCACATCCAAGATTGACGATTAAACAACCGCGCGCAGAATTGAGAGAATGGGAATCACCTCAGTATTTACAGAAATCAATCAAGGAAGTCAGTGAGTTAAAACATGACAGGTAGCTATAAGCTCCGTATCGCAGTAATGTTACCTGCTTTCCGCTATACTAACCTTAAATATTTGAGAGCCAAAAGGGGGCTATGTTATGCGAAAGCAAAGTTATACTTGTGTAATATCAGAGGGCTAAGATACCTTCAAAAATCTAAGATACCTTCAAAAATCCCTCCAACGCGAAGTGAATGTTGCCCGCTTTGACCCTTTCTTTAAAACTTAAGATACTCAGTGCAAGATGTGGGTCGTAATTTTAAAATACATGAACTGATGGAGCAATTTTGCGTGTTTTTAACTAATTAATTTTGAACGAGGTTCTTTTGAGAAATGCGCAATCTAAGAGATGCGAAAATGTAGAATTCAAAAGTAGTTTCCATGCTCTTTTGTTATGCGCGCATTACAAGATGGCTGTCTTTTAGTTGCTTCAAAAAGGGATTTTACACGTGTGTAACTGTTCACCTGGCCAACGCCTACGACCGCTTCCAAGCACTAAATAAAACCTAGAAAGAAGAGGCCACGTTGTATTTTTTTGTAAGCTGAGGACATCTTTCATTTATGTGTTGTACATGAAGCGACTAACAAGTTAGGTGCTCCCTAGGGAGAAAATTAAAAACCTCACAGCAACAGTCCTATCATCCTCGAAAGACATAACTCGTTTGGGTTAAAGCATGAAATCTAAACGTATTGAAATCATACCATTAAGGTTATTTTACGACTGTATTTCTCGGTATCGTTTCAGCTGAAGTGGAAAACATTAAACTTTAGCACAGTCTGATTATGGTGAGTAAACATTGCTTTCGATAGTTTTGGTAGTTATTTACTGTAGACGGTGAACATTTATCATATTATAGTACACTTAAGTATGTAATAATGTATTTTGGGACAAGTAATCGAATGGTTTTGAGTTCAATATGGAATTAATTTAGATAAGTATTGTGAGAGCACAGGCTGGAGACATTAAAGCCAGAGAGTTTCACAGTGGTTAATGCCGTCTTGCCAAGTAGGAGGGAGACAGTAGCTAGCTTACACAGGTGCCTTATCATGGTACAGTAATCTTGATGATTAGCAGAATAAAGTGTATAAGTGATCTAACTGCAGTTTAAGCCCTACTTGCAAGATAATGGCAGCTGTTTAATTAACACACTCTCTCTGACTGGTATCCCACTGGAATACCAGTGTAAGTTGCTGAAATATTGTTAATTGTGAACTCATAAGCATCTTGCAAAATGCAAACTTGTGGTAACACTATACTTCAGAAGGAATGGTGGGTATAATCTAACCTGTAATGGGGCACAGTCAACTGACAATCATTCAAGAAGCAACCTGAAATTGTGAAGATGTGGATGATTACTGATATCTGTAGGTCCTCAGCAACTATGTTCTTATCTTGGAAGACCAACTGGACATGTACAAATGTGAGATACCAGTTGTTTAGTTGGCATACCTGATTCTGATATGCTAGACTAAAGTATCCACGAAGGATACCAACCAAGAAACCGAATTTTAAACCCTGTGAGCTAACCTTTATGCATATTTAATGCATTCTTTGTTTGTTATTTGAATAATCCTATAATATTTATTATTTTCTGATTTTACTTTACTGTAACTCTTTACTTTATCTTTATACATGTGCTTAAGGCTTCTGGTGGCATTCCACCTAATAATTCCACGCCTTCAGGATTTCCACCCCCTCCTATTCCACCTATGATTCCTGGGATGATGGTAAGTAAATTCTGGGGTTTTTTTATTTTAACATTCCTGGTTGTATTGATTTATTGGTCCTGGTCCAAAAATCCACTGGTAAATTTGGCATGTTGGAAATGGGACAAGTCCTTTCCAGCAGAGAAGCAAAATGTGAAAAACAGACAGGGAAGAACTTGTAGCAAGTCTAGCTAGTGAAATGTGTGCCACACTCAACTGCTACATCTGATCCATTCACTGCTATCAGGAACATGGTGTGTTCTTACAAAGTAATATGTACTAGAACCAGTAAAATAAGCTTAAATGCATGCACAGTTTTTTAGATCTCAAACTTGATTAACAGATACATGCAAAAAACCTTAGTCATCTTAATTTATATAAGGATTTCAAATATTTCAAACTTCCCTTTTAAAAATTGTGACCAGGTTACCAAAAATAGTACCAAAATATTTTTCAATGTTTTATCCACAGATACCCAATATGGCTCAAATGGCCCCTGGTGGATTCATTCCTTCAGCTATCCCAGGCTTCCCGGGTATGCCACAAGGTGCTGCCTATCCCACAATGCCTGGCATGCCACTTTTTGCACCTCATCCTGTACAGCCTGTGGCAACTCCAGTGACAACTACTACTCAACAGATGGGAACTGTTGCTACACCACCAACAGGTACAGAATTGAGAATGAAAATGGATTGCTGTCATCAGATTTAATGATGATTTAAAAGATATCTAATAAACTACAAATGTTACTTTTTCAAACGTGAAACAACTTGCAAAAATGTTAGTGGTTTGTACTTGAATGCAAATGGCTGTAATT
>JBAHVQ010000476.1:421885-439532 GCA_036872915.1 Nanipora kamurai | reverse complement strand
CGTTGGGTCGTGAACTGTAATTTCTTTAAATTACGTTCATACTATTTACAAACCAGAGTAGCGTTTGGTATGTCGGAGAATGAGGTTTAGTAAAATATCAAAAGCTGAAATGCCTAATTCTACTTAAGATTCGTTTTGATACTCTCTTTTGACCCTTTCGTTCAGCAATGAACCTCAACATGCCTCACCATGAAACTCGGTGATCCGTTCTTTATTGCTTTTGAACCTTATATGCGCGTTAGACTGAAGCCAACAAACTCAAGTTCATTTGGTATTCCTTCGCTACATGAAACCACAATAAAACTATCGTTTTCCCACGCAACAAATCAAGCTAAGTTCTTCAGCATTCGAATAATATGGAGAAAACGAACCTTCCATCTGTTTCCACATTCCTGACAGTACACGAAAGTTGTCATCGGTTCATCTGCGCTGCGGGTTTGAACCTGAATTTACAATAAAGGAATGTGAGTGGAGAGACTAAATGGCGAAAAGGATAACAACGAACAGACTGGTTGCTTTATAGGATAAAGAACGACGGGGAGTCGCAATGATCGAAAAATTTGGAGAAGAAATAACGAGAAACAGAGTGGAAAAGAATGGAAAAATTGCAAACGTATGTAATGGATCACAGAAGTTTGTGGTTCTTACCTGAGTGTAAGTGCAATGCCTTTTCTGACATTTTCCGCACTTGAAAAGGTCTGTTGGGGTGCCAGCCGTGACAGCCATCTGGGCGTCATCAATTGCTTCTTTCGTGAACTTTTTACGTAAATTCTTTATCTCGTCATTCGCCATCTCCTAATCAAGTAAATAAACCCTCTCGCATTTCAAATAAGAGCAAACTAATCGCCAATCAATCCTTCAGCAGTACAGATATCGGAATAAAAGGACTAAGCTAGGATAAGGCCAAATCACCACAGTAGAAAAGTTTCCAACTGGCCCAACCGGTTGGAGCAAACTTTCTACAGTAGTGATTTGGCTTCATTCGAACTTAGTCCTCTTACTCCTATTTATTTATCTCAACTTATTTAAAAACGGTCACCCTTCGGTGCACATAGGCCACTGATTTCTAAGTGGCTATTTAAACCATTTCTTGTAATAAATCTGCATTTTTTAAATCTGCCCGCCACCTTACAATAATACATCTCTTTTTTAAAATCATGAAACGCTTTAGAATCAACACATATTGTCTTCAAACCAGACCCTTACTCTTAACTAATGAAATAGTTCAAGATTTACCTTGCTCATGTGAAAGTTTAGAAAGCTCGAAAAACGCTCTAGACGACGGCCAACAGTAATCCTAGGATTCTGAGTGCCCCCTAACTTCCTTTTGGATCGTAATAAATAGGCGGTGGGTGATTGGTGCATTGTTTTAGTAGCGATCCATGCGTCTGTCCTTTAAAATTTCGAACACAATGTTTTCCAGCTCGTTCTCCGGTGTTCCAACCAGAAATGGAGCACGAAAGGCAGCCGATCAGAGACGGCGTTAGATTCCATCTTTGTTATAAACTAAGATATTCCGCGTTCTTGCTTACCTCAGCTGTCATTGTTGCCATTCTTTCAGGACTGATTTCTCCACTCAAGACAGCTTTTCTCAGCGTCGGATTTTTACTGTCCCTAAGATTGGACACTCGACTACGAACACGCGTTTTGTACTTCGTATTTGTGTCTTTAAATTCTGCGAAAATACCTTAAGGAACTTGGTTAAGACATGAACAAACTTTCGAATAATGTGTAGGTTGTCCTTCAGTAGCGTAGATATCGTAATAACAGGACTAGGTTCGAATGATGCCAGATCACTGCGGTAGAAACATTTCTCTGACTGCCCCAACCTTCCCAGGTTGTAGATAAACAAAACGTGCGGGAAACTGCCGGAACTTAAGAATGGTTAAACTGACGTTTCGAGGAAAGGGACTTCGTCGGAGTGAAACGTAAAGTCCTCTTATTCCAAACTTTGGAATGTTAAAAAACAAACATCTGTACTAAAGTAAGAGGTTTGAACCTGGGAGAATCGTGACATGTTTGTGGAAGTTGATCGTCCAGGTTAGTGTAGTCTTGAGGAAGACTGTTGGTGGAAATGACTGTGCTGGTGACCAAGGAGTGACACCAACAGTATAAAAATTTGATCCAGGCGCGGATCCAAGTGGGGCCGTGGTGGGTGCAAGCTCCTCTTGTTTTAACCATGGGTACCGATATTATAAATGCATGCTTTGTATTTTTGTATCAGAGTAAAACATGATTATGTGGTGAAATCAATAGTCTAGTGGGTATCATGCTCCCAAGGGTGGGTGAAAGACACTGATGTTTCGAGCTCAGCATGATAAACAGTTAGCAATCTGATGGTTGGTGACGCTGCCATAGTTGCTGACAACTTTAATGCTTCTTTTTGAATGATTTCCAAAGGATACAATTTTCAATAGCGGCCGCGATACTTCCTGCATCTAAAAAGAACAAAACAAAATGCCGTGACACAAAAGCTCTGATCAACGGACAGCAGTGTTAAGCATTGTTCATCCATAGGAACAATTTATCTCAAATGCACTTTTACCTCCGCAATCGCCATCGTCAATTTTTAGAGAATTTGATAACATTTCGCGACATTTTTGGCGAACATCGTTATTAGTTGGTGGTACGAGTCTACTTTGTTCTTTTTGAACCTGAACCTCAGGTACAGTAGGTTTATCATTGGACGGCGCGGTCTTATCCGAGCTCATTGAATCAGCTTCAGGTTTACCATTTCCTTCTTTGCTTGTTTCCTTACCTGAAGAATGATGAAGGAGTGTAACTCGATATGATATTTCTACTATTTGTGCAATTACAAGTATAGCTTTGTTTTCTTTGAGTTCTTCAAGGAAAAGTTTCTTTTGACTGTTAGGTCATGGATGAGAGTGCGGTTATTGTCTCAGGCAGACACTTCACAAAGCAAGGGGAAGGCAACCAGGCAAGTAAAAGTGGGGAATTTTTGCTGCCATTTCATTTCTACTTGGCTTCAGATTGCTAGCAAGTGGAAAGAAAGATGGTATATGATGTTTTTACAATTTTACTTTTCAACTCTAAGTAGCATAGTCCATTAGCACATCTTATGACCAATAATCACCAGTGACATTTGACAATGCCTCAGATTTTTTAAGGTTTAGCACCTTAGTATTCAACCAGATGTCCACCAATGGTTATTTTCTTTTTACTGTCATATCATGGGATTTCTTGGTCAGGCACTGAAAACTCGAAAAAAGTTTTTCTTCAAATATCTTAGCAGCACCATGCAGTAAATCTAATAGTAAATCTGGTAAAATTCATAGACAAAATTCAGTAAACCAAATGTTACATTGTACATCTCAAGAAGTTTGAGTTGAATAATGGCAAGGTTTTTACAAGACAAGATGTACAGTGAAATACTACATGTTAAACTTCCCTAAAGTGTAGTAGTTTGTAGTTCCCTAAAGTGCTGGCATACTTTCTTCTGAAAACCTTACATACAGGGCTTGTGCAAATCATTGTCTTCAAAAAATGCAGGAAAAAGTGCAGTCCCATCAATACGGTACTGCAGTTCTTTGAATTACCAAGCATGCAGTTGCATAATAGATGAGTGGAAAAAACCCACATCTAATATTTTGTAGCCCATATTTTAAAAAAACATCTTCCCTGTATCACATCACCTGTCAATAACTTCTTCCAGCTTTTTATTAAACCTTTAGAAATAACTTGAACCTCGGGGTTGGTGCTTGACTTTCTTAAAACATTTACTGCCATCCCAATTCTTGTTTTCTGAAAATAGTAAATAATTGTAAACATAAGAATGAGCGAATACTACACTCCAATTCTATTTCAGAATCATCCTCAGGGTAATATGAAATGACAATCACCTCCAATCCCTGTAGACTTGAAAGCTCAACAGGTAGAGCGGCAGACCGGATTCCCAAAGGTGCGAGTTCAAATCCTGCTCAAGTCAACTTTTTGAGTTGACTTCAGCAGTGTAAGTTAAATGTGAATTTACTACACTACAAAATTGGTATAATTCACTATTTTTACATACATACTTGCCAACCCTCCCTCATGTTGCTGGAGGCTCCTGTATTTTAGGTTCCTCTCCAGTGCATCCACTGTGTTATAAAACTCTCCGGCATTCTCAGCAGAATTGCCAATTTCCCCCGCATTAGTCATTAGTACAGAATTCTCCCAAATAATCACAAAAAGAGAAATATCGTAACGGTTAAAAAAGGTGTTGCTCAGGAAAAATTGCACAACCCCTTGTTCAAAAATAAAATGATCGATCCCTTGGGTAGATGCCATTCAGATTTTTGAGGTAGTACATTGCCCATTTGCAACATTTCCCAGATAATTATTTCAAAAAGTTGGTAAGTATGTTCATAAAATTATTAAAATACATGCTGCATGATCTATTTGAATAAGTTTGCCAAACCTGTAACACATCCAATGTTATAGGGAGATCTTTTAATGTTTTAAGAAGATCCACAGCAATTTCCTGATTCTATAATATTATGTGGAGATAATTGTTAGCTTACTTCAAATCAAACTAGGAACAGACTACAACAGGATGGGAAAATTATAACAAGTATTTTTATCTTTTTTTAATGCTCTTCTCACCAGTTTCAAAGTGGCTGAAAAGTTGTGATGAATATATACATAAGTACAATGCTTTGCAATCATTAGTATAAAACATTTTACAAAACATTTTATAAAACATATTAGGAAATGTTTATTGAAGTTGATCACCTATGGATGGGCTAATGTGAAGTAATAACATTTATAGGATAATAACTGACTTTATAGAAGCCTTAAGCTAAGTTATTGTCATACTTAAGCGAGGAGAAATGAAAAAAACATCATTTGCATTTTGATCCAATGCACAAGTATGCCATATTTACTCAAATAAGTGTCACCTCCATTGAATAAGCGCTGCCCTCGAATAAGCACTGCATCAAAAAGTCTCAAACTTAAATAAGCACTGCTGCACTTATTTGGATGAATATGGCATGCAAGGATCAGAATTAAAATACAAACTGAATGTTAATTGAAATTTCATTTAAATGATAAATTTAAAATACAAACAAAATTCACATCATTCATACTATTACATACAAACAGAATTTAAAAAAAGAATTCATGTCAGTTGTGTCATTATTAGTTTTTACAACTGTGACGATTTCTGAAGTGGTGCTGTGTGATGAATAGGTCTGTGTAACGATGCTGTAATTTTATCAAATAAAAAAGTATAGTCTCCATGACATTGACAAAGTATCATAAATACATGACTTCTGTCTCAAAACTAGACTAGTAAGAGTACATTTGGCATGCCAGCAATCACGCTTGGCTACACTAGGGATAGTAAAGACGTTCTCTAGCAATGGTTCTAATTCTTGATCAATTTTCTCGACTCGAGTTTACAGTAATGATGTTCTTGTAGTCAATTACCTGTAAGTCACAAAACGTTCCGTTGTTGTGATTTTATGTATTTCACAGTCACAACTTACAGAATGTTAAACCAAATCACTGACTGACTAAGAGATAATTGTTGGGCTTTGTTTGAGGAAAATTTTCACAAATGTTTGGCTGAAACATGAAAACCGAATGGAAAGCCGGTGAAAACAAAATGGCGGACGAAACACATCATTTACGGATATGAGGCGAAATTATGCAGGATGTACTTACTGAATTTTCCTCAGACACAATTTTATCCAACTGTTTAGCGAGTTTTACCACTTCTTGCTCAACACTCATTTTTATTTCAAATTAGTCGTCAACTTTTACTGCGGAAAACTATAAGTGGAGAGTGCAGCACTTGCCCAACTAGCCACGAGTTGAACGCTTGCTCCCATCACTCAAAATTAGGAATACGCATATTATTGGTAATTTTGCATCATTAAATAATTTTACATAATTTAAAATTTTGGTATGAATTTTACAAGGGATATGAAAAGGTAGTTAATGACGCAGAAGATGAATTGAGATATCTAATGGCACCCTTGTTCTTCTTCAATATCATGTGAAGAGCTTGGTATATTTTTATACCTTTTTCCCCAATTCATCTGAAGATAGCCTGAATTTATCCCGAACAGCTTTTCACAAACTAAATTTTTCGCATTTTCCTTTAAAATCCTTGCTAAATTTATCATTAAGAGAAGGATACCTTTACACTTCTTCATAAAATCGTATTTGAAAAAGCTCCCATATCCCAATGGAAGCTGGTGATTTTGAGCAGCCATGGTCACCAAGAGTATTCCATATGCTATTCCAAATACCCGGTGTTTGCCGCTATTGACGGTATTTAAGGGTATGTTCAAGTTCTTTCAGGTTGTTTATATATGGTTGCGTACCGTCAAATACCATCAAATACTGCGAAGTGCTATATAGAAATGGACGCAGGGTAGAGATGGTTAGAGTTAGTACTTTTTAGCCTTTATCAGAAAGTTGTGGTTTTGATTGCTGTTTGGAGCTCAGAGTCGTTTTTCTGACTAAAGAAAATTGACAAACTTTCTCTTATCATCTGCAATAATATCAAGCTCAGTTCTACATCTTATTGAAATTATTGCTCCTATTGGCATAGAAAGTTGGGAGGTTAATGGAGCACAGCACCCAATTAAAAATTATTATATTTTAGGAACAAAAAATTTAGGCAAGAATTTTTATTTCATATTGGTTTCTTTAACGAGACAGGGCTTGCTCGAGTTTGTTTTCCTTTGGGTAGTTGTGGTTTGTTTTTTTTTCCACCACTTTTACCGTGCATGAATGTTTTTTTTTGTAATTGCCCAACCCCTGCTCCCAATAATATAAGAAGGTCCTTCACTTATAAAACTTGTCATAAGAGTTAGAAATGTAGTTTTATAGGGGAATACAATATATTACGTCGGCACAGAAATTAATAATTGGAATAGAAGTAAGTAATGAATAGTGACACCAGCTTTTTCGCCTTTACCTCATAGATGACGAAGGCTTTTCGTTCACGTGACGACTATGTAGGCGGTAAGGTGCCCCCCTAATAATTTGTTGCTTTCTACGTCACTGTTGCTCCACCAGGTGAGCTACGACTGCCATTGACAAGAGCTTGGTCACGAGTCCCGTATTTTTATATGGATAGTAATGCCAAGAAGGGACCGGTATATTCAAGGAATGCCAAGTATTTGTACTCGATTTACGTTGAACCGGTTAATCCATAACGTTATACTTGATGTGAGGTTCACTGTACGTTTTTCATAAGCTACGCGAATTTCAACATCTGTCGCCTTTATTTTGTCCATGAATAATTATAATTGTGAATATTTCTAATCTGCGTATGACATTTGGTTGACGAATGGCGTCAAAACTGATACGAGGTCGGGATTATGATTCACTTCGGCTATGTTTAGTTGCTTCGGCATCTGAACAAGTTTTTATTGCATCCATTTTCGCAGTGCAGTATAATATGTCAGTCTTATTATCATAATAATTTTTTCTTAATACTCCCTATAGTATGATTACGAATTAGGGTCAGTAAATTGCTCCTAAAAGTTGTATGTAACATGATGTCGCTTATTACATCATTGCGCAAGACCATTAATTTCACGCATGTCTGTGTCATAGTTGATTCAACTCTTACAGTTGTTCAATAAGAAATTTCTTTTTGCTTTTCGTTTCGATGAAGTCATTAACATCTCTGTTGTTTGTTTGATTTCAGATATCTGTCAGTGTCTTTCACTTTGCAACTTTGTGCCGATGTCTGTGTATCAGTGTCATGCCATTCACCCATTCATCAATTCAAGTGAATGTTCAGGAATTTCCTCTTTGGATTATGATTAATAATTTACCACACCTCTACGACGAAAAATTGAATAAGTCAGGGGATTTAAATTGGAAGTATTGCATGTCACGACGACTTTGCACGCATTTTCAAGTCTTGGAATTCCCTGAGTAACAACATTCTCCTGGCACAGTGTTGTTGGTAAAGGGCTGTTGTAAACGAAACATATATATATATATATGTATAACAAGTATTCGTCAATAGTTTATCCAGAGTCTGGACCATGGCGGCTTTGGTTGACATCACAGACCGACTCAACATATCTTTAACAAACCATTCAAACTCTTCAGCCAGTAACAAGACGAGCGATGATATCTACAATGAATTATCTTCTGCTCCTGCTTTTCTCTCTGTATATACACTCTTCCTCACGTTTGCCGTGGTGGGAAACTGCCTGGTTTGCTGGATAGTGAAAGCGAACCGAAGAATGCATGACATTACAAATTATTTGCTGGTCAACTTGGCCGTATCGGACCTCATCCTAGCGTTGTCAACAATTTTTCAGGTGGTTGACTTTGTCGTGAAGGATTTGCACCTTGGTCAGTAGATAAATTACCAGTAGTTTACTTTGAATTACGTGCGATGTTCAAGTTATTCAGTTAGTGTTTGGATTTCAATATTGTATTGTAATGAGCGAATGACTGCACACTTTCCGCTTTTCAGGTAGCGAATATTTCGAGCTGGGTGGGACAGATCTGGCAATTAATCTTGAAAGGAATTCAGAGGCCCAGAAAGAGCGGGGGACGCTGATCACGCGCTTGCATTTGAATAACGTTCTTATTGTTTTTCTAGGTGATGTCGGCTGTAAATTTCAGATCAACATGGTCAATGTTCCGTACGGCTCTTCAGTCCTGACCCTCACTGTTATCGCTTATGAACGTTACTGTGTTGTTTGTAAACCAATGCATTTTCTAGACGTGAAGGATCGCTTAAAATGGGTCATTCCTTCAATATGGCTGATGTCCTTTAGTATCTATTTTCCAACCATTTACTATTGCGGGTCAAGACACGAAGAAGATAACCAACTAAGCTGTGATTGCACCTATAATTGGCCGAGTTTAAGGTCAAAGAACATCTATGGCATATGTATTGTTGTATTATTGTACTTTTTGCCGTTGATCACTGTCACTGGTTTCTACTCGGTTGTCATTCGCCGACTTAGAGAGGTACTTCCTGGAGAACATGAAGGAACCATCTCAACGTATCAAGCCAGACAAGGTGTAATCAAAATGTTGTTGGTTACTATTGTGGTATTCTTTGTTGGGTGGACACCTTACAATGTTTTGTATCTTCTCAAGAGGCTGGAAGTAGATTATCGAAGTGTTTACAAGTGAGTAGACTGCTGTAATGCGTCCATGCATCCATCCTGTGAAGTTCATACATACATACATATATACATTTCCGTATATGCATAAATATGCATATATACATGTGCATCTATGCGTGTATACATGGATGTAAATAGTATATATAAATACATATAAACAGAAAGATTATTAAGCTCAGAACATTTATCCAAGCGACTGTGTCTAAAATCATCGGAACAGCAGTTATAAGCTGCAAGGAGTTACGGAATTGCTCTGAACTGTAATCTCATTTTCTATGTGGCCTTCTAAATCCATGCAAATTGACCTTTACTTCTTGTTCAAAATATGCCATTGATTATCTTTCTACGTTGACGGTAATTTTTTTTGTAGGTTCGTCTGGTATCCTTCGCTACTCCTGGCATTTCTTAGCTCGGTCTGCAATCCAGTTATTTACTGTTTCATGAGTAAGAATTTTCGAGCAGGATTCAAGTCTGCATTATGTTGCTGTCGTTCCTGCCATCTCCCACAGATAATGAGAGCATTTTCAAGTCGAACACCTACCCCTCGTACAACCAGGCGAACAGACTTGGCAGAAGTAGTCGTAAGCTAACGTTACTTGGTGGAGATAAGTTTAACTTTTTATGAGTTCTAAGGTGTCTTTACGAAACGCTGGAACAGAACTATCTAGGCTACCAAAAACTACAGATGTCTACATTCACTCGGATGAAGATATGTATCTTCCGATATCTGAAGTTCTGACATTGCTTCATCCATAAATTTGTCAGTGACATTACTCCATTTGAGAACGTCGTCTCTGTATCAAAAAGGATAGGAGTAATACCGGTTATTTTATCTTGTCAGGGTGAAACGTGAAATTAAAGAAAAATTAAATTAGGTTCTTCTATGTTTTAAAAGGGAATGTGATATTTTTTTATCACATGGCTTTATTACATATCAAAACATCGTATAATTTTAATTTCACTTCACATTTCATTCGGACCAACGGCTCGATTCAAAACAATAATACTTTCCATTCTCAGTTTAGATAGTTCATGAATACGAAATAAAACAATCCGGAAGGCGAAAATATTGTGAAAATTGTTATTTGATATAATCTGATTCATTAGGGTTTCCCCAGCCTTAAGATGATTTCAGAAACTTCCTGTTTGTTCATTTGATCGTTGTGTCGATCTTTAGTTGGCACAGCATGTATGTGAGGTCATCGTTACAAAAAACTACTTGTTAACCAATTGTGGGTGAATCGTTCTTCCTAAGTAGCCAGCTACGCAGTATGGAAGCGTACGTTAACAGTATACACGAAGTCAACGCATCTTTGACCAATAATTCGAACTCCTCTACCGCGGGAAACAACACAAATAATCGTCCCTACAACCAGTTGTTTGCCACGCCTGCTTTCCTGACTGTCTATACAATAGTTCTCACGTTTGCCGTAGTTGGAAACTGTCTGGTATGTTGGATAGTCAAAGTTAACCAAAGAATGCATGACATTACAAATTATTTGCTGGTCAACTTGGCTGTGTCGGACCTTCTTCTGGCGTTGTCTTCAATCTTTCAAGTCGTTGACTTCGTCGTCAAGAATTTGCACCTTGGTTAGGGTAATTTAATGTGTAAAGTAATGTTTATGACAACAACGTATATGAAATATTATTTGCTGAACACAAAGTCGGTTCATGTGGGAGCTTGGTATATATTCGACGGACGTTCGTCAAACTTGTTTCCTCAAAAAAAACGATTCCGGTCTCGCGCTCAGAAATCGTTTTTCTGAGTAAACGAGCTTGACGAACATCCGTTGGTCTTCTGACAATGTACATGACAACTTGTTTAGATCTCTCGGCCTTTTGGGCTTCGAGATCTGAACAAGTTGGCACCCTTAGTCTCGGTATATAAGCTATACATATTGCCCGGAAATCTTGCATGATATGATTTTGTTTACAGTTGATTTCTGTGTGAACGGACGTGTATGGCATTGGGAGCAGATCGATGTTTGGACAGTATTCCACTGTACTGGAACTTTAAACAAATTAAGTTTTCTGACATTTATCTAGATATTTATACTGAATACAAACTGAACACTTTTGATTTCATCGATTTTATCGGGTAAATATTTAATTCTCGCCCCAGAAATGATGCGGATGGATAAGATACAATGGCTGGCTCAGCTTCCTCGTTCCCAAATCGTCGGTCAAGTAATAGTCAATATGCCATTTTGGAATAACATGAAAAATGTCGTGCTGCGTGAGCAATTTTAAACAAACCAGAAGTAGTATTAAGGTAGTGCCCTGTCAAATAAACAAGGAAACGAGATATTTGCATTTCAAGTGAAAGCCCTTCATGAAAAATCATGAGAGTAAAGTGGGAAGTGAAACAAAGAACACTGAGTAATATCATATATTCGAATAGGGTGGAAGATAAATGTAACAAATCAAATGAGTGGATAGTCAAAATTAATGAAGGAGGGTACGCAGTCACCGGGAGGGGCCGTTTACCCAGCGTATGATGAACATTTGAATAGGACAGGAAGTTATACTAAATAATGGTAATTATTTCATGAGCGCAGTTGTTGTGTGACAAGTTTATTATTTTACTTTGTCTGAGGCCAGAGAATTTTACTCCTCACAGTGAAGACCGCTGGTCACTGCGCGCATTAAAAGGGTTAAATCATATTAAATCTGTTCTAGGGGAGGTTGGCTGTAAATTTCAAATCAACATGTACAATATTCCGTACGGCTCTTCGGTTCTCAGCTTAACTGTCGTCGCATATGAACGCTACTGTGCTGTATGTAAACCTATGCACTTTCGTGATGTCAAAGATCGGATAAAGTGGATCATTCCTTCAATATGGATCATTTCCATCGGTATTTACTCTCCAATGATTTACTACTGCGGTTCAAGAGTAGGCGAAAACAACCAGCTGAGCTGTAACTGTGTTTATCGTTGGCCAAGTCTACGAACACACGATATCTATGGCATATTTATTTTTGCAGCCTTATACGCAATCCCTTTGATGGCGATTATTGGTTTCTACTCAGCTGTCATTCGCAGACTGAGGGAGGTAATTCCTGGAGAAGGTCTGGGGAATATCTCGACGTATCAATCTAGGCGAGGGGTGATTAAAATGCTCTTGGTTACCATGGTGCTGTTCTTCGTTTCCTGGACTCCTTACAATGTCCTGTTCCTTCTCAAGAAGTTTCAAGTGAACTTTCGAAGTGTTTACAAGTAAGTGGAACTAAATAAATTTGTGAACAATTGCTTTTTGAGGTAATTTATATCAGTAGCAAAGGCTACCAGGGCAGTCAACGGTGTTATTGTGTTTGGGTTCGTCTGAGGGCCGGAAAATATCCCTCCAGTCATATAGAGCTCATTGGCTAGAACTTGCAACCATATTACGTCAGCAGCTGATGTCAGAAAAAGCCCATCTCTTCGGAACCAATAGGAAAGCTGCTTTTACTCCAGGTATGGATAAGGGTGCAAACGCACACCTTGCACCCCCTCTCCCTACGGGCATGAAATTAGATATAGTGTAGAATTTTTTTTCTCTTTCCTTGTAGATTCGTGTGGTATCCATCGCTACTGCTAGGTTTCCTCAATTGCGCCTACAATCCAGTTATTTATTGTCTTTTGAGCAAAAATTTTCGTGCAGGATTCAAGTCAGTGTTGTGTTGTTGTCGTTATTGCCATTTTCCAAAGATCTTCCAAGCACTTTCAAGTCGAACGCCTACCTCTCGTTTAACGAGGGCCACAAACATAGCAGAAGTGGAAGAGAATCAATAACGTAACACCTGGAAGTAACTTTAAACTTGTATGAGAGTTATCGACCTTCCGATAACAGTGGCCCAACGTGGCAAGTTTCTAAAGCTAGATTCATGACTATCTTGTTTAGGAAGAAGGGACGAAAGAATTACATCTAACAAATTCAAAATACTCAGTCTGGAGACTAACACTAAATTATTACAAAGTATTGTTGGTTCTGAACTTACAGTCATTTAACTCCTTGTCGCCCGATTCAGTCACCAATGACTGATGGAGACTTTCCTATTTTACTCTAGCTAATGGCAGACGATTTTACGCGTCAAAGGGAAAATCCTCTGTCACCAAGGAGTTGAAGACTACTAGATGGATGTAATTCAATTTAGTTCATGTTCATGAGCTCGGCTCTGCAATGAGCGACTTCTTGACGATGAAGCGACCTTCATCTAGTGGCCTGCATTGAACTCTATATAGACTGGAAGACTGACTCCAGTCAATGAGTTAATCAAAATGTCAAGCCAAAAATGGCCGACATGGAGCCCTTTTGGTCGCAGTGAGAGAGAACTCTAGTCTGTCGGGCGGGGAAAAGTGAAGCCAAGACATGGAGGCCAATTTTTTACGTCAGTTTCAGGCCTCGGCGCGGTCTTGCACGTCAGTTCCAGTCCTTTACACCACTTTTACTGTTTGGTTCAGTTTCGAAACATTTACAACTACGGCAAATTAGTTCAACAAAAATAATAACAGTATTTAAAAAGATTCAGGGATGCTGTGTGGCCTACAAGTGTGCTAAGCTGTCAGAAAATGGTAAACAACCCGGCAAAAAGAGATCGTTTTCTTGAAAAATATTTCAAATTGAAATATTCATTTCCGTGATTTTTAAGTGATTTTTTGCCTTTGTTTCAACTAGATGTAATGAGAAAACAGTGAAAAGTCAGTTAGGAGACTAAAACTGACGGTGCAAAACCGTGTAAGAGACTGAAATTGACGTACAAAATTGGCCTCCATGTCCGCCATGTTTGGCTTCACCTGAGGACCGGAAGTTCTCTCCATATATAGAGCTTACTGTTTGGTCGTTTCCCCCAGGCTCCTACGCAAGTTTGATCGTTAGTGTTTAGTAAAACAGGAGTTTTAGTCTTCGACCTCCGGAAGAAAAAATTTGGTCGTCGAAACCCCCTGGAAATCCATGTCTTAGATGAAGATCTTACCCCCTGGAAATCATAATAAGTATTGGGTGTCCAGGGGATTAGCTCTAGGTTCCGGTTTGAGTTAAATTAAGGTTAGAGTTATTGTTTGTGTTAGGGACTGGTTCTAATTAATGTGACCGCGTGAGGGACTGAGGGAAACTACCAGAAAGGCCCCATGTCGGCCATTTTTGACTTCAGTTCTTGAGTGGCAGTTAGTCCTCCAGTCTATATGGAGTTCAGTGGTGGCCTCATGGAAAAAACGCATTTCTTTTAATGAATAACATCGACGTAATTCGTTGTGATCATTGTTGTCTAATATATATGCGATACGTAGCCCAATATTTTCTTAGTTATCTATCTGGTAAACTGACGGACCGGAATTTTTTTTTAATTTACTAAAAACTAAAAAGTCGAAGAACTCCCGAAACTTAAAATTGCCTGATTTAATTATCAGATGGAGTCTGCACGCAGGCAAGATTTCATATTTCACGAAAAACTGGCTCTTATACACGATTAATTTTCTCAAGATGTCTCACAACATCCCTGCACAAAAGACGCTATTACACGGTGAAGCTTGCCGTGCAACAATCCTCTCGCAATGTTAATAACGTATCGACGGCTGATTTAAATACAGTTCCCTTTCAGTCTTTTTGCCTTGCCAAAGAGTACAGTAAGTAGCTAAAAAGGTTGATTTCGATTTTCGACGGCTGATTTAAATACAGTTCCCTTTCAGTCTTTTTGCCTTGCCAAAGAGTACAGTAAGTGGCTAAAAAGGTCAAGGGCATTGACACTATATTGAACCTGATTTATTCGTCGTAGCTGTTGGTTTACCAAATAAGCTATAAATAGTATTATAATAAGACAAGGAATATTTCGTTATCACGCATCCACTTTTATTTACGTTTGATTTGTCAGCATGCACTCAATACACCAAAAGGTTCTGTTGTTGTAGTAGTAAAGTAACACCCTACCGCAATGTTTCATTCATCTCATTTGCCGAGAAAATTCAAGGAAAATGCCTCCGTTGCCCCCCCCTTGCCGATGTTCATGGTTACAGCATTTCTCACCCAAGAATGTGGATTATGAAATCTTCGACTATATAAAGAAAGAATCAGCAATTTTCTATTAACAGCCTATTAGCTCACTGCCTGGTCAATAAATATCGCTGTCGCCTTCACCATCGCTAGCGTTCCTCACGATCATTGCAATTTAGACGAAAGTTAGAATGCTCAATTAAATATGGTGAAAACGAAGAATGCTCAATTAAATATATTTACTGGTGTGACGTCACTTTGCTCCACAGAAGTAACGCTGCAGTAAGCATTGACTGCAAGATTTTTTTCGCATTAAAAGTTCTCAATACTAGCTCAGCAAAAAAGACCACATTTTCGTCTGTGTAATTTTCTGGGTCTATGAGTATGGCTGTTTGCAGATGAGTCTCACTTTACGGGTCACCGACGAAGGGTCTTTGCTCGAAATGTCAGTACTTTCTATTCTGAATTCCAATTGTTCCCTGTTTTTGTTCTTAGGCTAACGGTTTTTCCCCAAGGTAAATTCAGAAATTTCCCGTTCGTTCATTCGATCACTGTGAGATCTATGACCCCATTTGACATATGTGACATTGTCAAGTATTCCCTCAAACGAAATCTTGTCACATTATTTATTGTCCGTCCATCACTTTTTTATCCTTATTTAAGAACATCCTTAAAAGAGAAACACTTCATAGATACGGTACACGTACGGAGCATCCATCACGATAAACTTCTGAAGGGACAAATATTGGTGAATCTTTCTTCATGAGTGGCCTTATAGTTTGAATTATGGAAACGTTTGTTAACAGTACAGACGGATTCAATGCATCCTTCACAAACAATTCGAACTCTTCTACCGCGGGCAACAACACAAACAATCGTCCCTACAACAAGTTGTTTGCTGTGCCCGCTTTCCTGACTGTCTATGCAATATTTCTGTCCTTCGCAATCGTTGGGAACTGTCTGGTTTGTTGGATAGTCTTGGTGAACCACAAAATGCATGACATTACAAATTATTTGCTGGTCAACTTGGCTGTGTCAGACCTTCTCCTGGCGTTCTCGTCAATCTTTCAAGTGGCTGACTTCGTTGTTAAGGATTTAAATCTTGGTTAGTGTAATTTAGTGTTTAAAGTAGTGTTGATACCGACCTCTCAGGGATCTCACCTGATGTGATTAAGATTGTTTTAGTTATGTTTCAGTTTGGTATTTGATAATGGGAAATTTTCATCGTTGGCAAATGTAGCAATAACGTATTTTGGTTCAGGGCTCTGCAAAAATTTTAATGAATTAAGTTTTCTGACATCTGTCAGTATCTAGACATCTAAACCAAATACCAGCTGCAGGGAGTTTCAAAACGGTCAATATAGTTGGAAAAAAAGAAGAAAAAACATAAAATCGACTTTATCGAATCTATTTAACTACGTCCTAATATTTAACTCACTTCTCGGAAATGGTAAGTGGATAAGATGGGATGGTTTTGATTCGGATTAAAATATGATAAGATATCTAAACTTCCTCGATTTCAGGCCCCTATTCTTAAGCCCAATATCGTAACGAGACCAACGCAATTTAGACGAAACGTAGAATGCTCGATTAAATATGATAACAACGTAGAATGCTTAATTAAGATGTTTAATTGAGCATTCTAATTAAAAATATCAGAATCCCTATGTTAAACTTTTCATATTATAATGATTAATACTTTGAAATAATTTTTCTTTTTCAAATAGCAATTTTGGGAATAGGCAATTAATATTTCCAAAATTCTGAAACAATGTCAGGTTATGTATCACTGTCAGTGATTTTGTGCCCAATATTTTGTTATTATTGCTGTTTTAGGTGATCTTGGCTGTAAATTTCAAATCAACATGAACAATATTCCATACGGGTCCTCGGTCCTGACCCTCACTATTATCGCTTATGAACGTTACTGTGTTGTTTGTAAACCAATTAATTTTCCTGAAGTGAAGGATCGCTTAAAATGGATCATTCCTTCAGTATGGCTGATATCTTGTAGCATCTACTTTCCAACTATTTACTACTGCGGGTCAAGACATGATGAAGACAACCAACTGAGCTGTGACTGCACTTACAAATGGCCAAGTTTACGATCAAAGAATATCTACGGCATATTTCTTGTCGTGATGTTGTACTTCGTACCGTTGATCGCTGTCACTGGTTTCTACTCTCCTGTCATTCACAAACTTAGGAAGAGAATTCCTGGAGAAGGAGAAGGGACCAACTCGGCTTATCAAGCCAGACAAGGTTTAGTCAAGATGTTGTTGGTTACTATTGTTGTATTCTTTGTTTTGTGGACACCTTACAATGTTTTGTATCTTCTCAAGAGGCTGGAAGTAGATTATCGAAGTGTTTACAAGTAAGTAGAATTAAATTAAGAAATATGGAACCAACTAGTACTTGCTTTTCGAGTTAATTTATATATTTGCAAATATTGATGATGCGCGGTCAGGTAAAGGCATAATGATTAGAGACGTTCTCTGACCAAGATTATAATTTATTTCGACGAGCTTTTGGCCACTAGACTGTGGTCTTCGACAGGTACAT
>JBAHVQ010000476.1:408697-421785 GCA_036872915.1 Nanipora kamurai | reverse complement strand
ATCTGTCCTATGTAAATTACTTTAATTTCCTTATCGGTGATGTCATCCCATTAGAATAGTATATAAGCTTGCAATTTCCTACTGTCATGTACCTGTCGAAGACCACATTTAGTGGCCGAAAGCTCGTCGAAATAAATTATAATCTTGGTCAGAGAACGTCTCCAACCATTAATTTATGTAAATCAGCGGTCGCTGTTGTGTTCAAAGATTAACTGGCAATTTTCTTTAGTACTGTACCTTTGTTCATATGTTAAATATTTCTTAACAAGGAAATTAATTAAGAACGTGATTTTGTTCATATATTAAAGGTCATATTTAAATGTGAAATGACATGGTGAAAGCTTTCAGTTGTGAAGCATTGGTAGTTGAATGAAATTTTTCAGAAATGAATTGAGATACGAGATTGATTGACTTCAAATCAATTATGTAATTTTCTTTATTTTTCTGCCATTTTCCACGTAGATTCGTGTGGTATCCATCACTTCTTCTGGGTTTCCTCAATTGCGCCTACAATCCAATTGTTTACTGTCTTTTGAGTAAGAATTTCCGGGAAGGATTCAAGTCAGTATTGTGTTGCAGTCGTTACTGCTATTTCCCGAGGATCATGCGAGCTTTTTCAAGCCGAACACTAACCTCTCGCTCAACGAGGCCAACGAACTCAGCAGAAGTACCCGAGAATCAATGACTTTACACTGTGGAAGTAACTTTAACATTTTATGAAATTTACCGAAAAATACCAAATATATCCGAGCGTCCTATGAGAGTCATCAAGGTTTGATAATAATCTACCTCTAGGGAGAAGGGGCAAATGAATTACACCAAATAAATTCCAAATACTTAGTTCAGAGATAAAAACTAAAGTATGAAACAATATTGTTGGTTCTAATCTATCAGTTTATTATAAATGTAATATAAATGTAATTTAATTTAGTTGCATGAACTTTGCTCGTGGTAATCATTACAGTCTGTTTATTAGAGCACTTTTTATGAAAGAAACATACATTTTTAAATGAAAAACAAAATTTATGTAAAAAATTAAATGATGTGTGAATTAGCAAGGACATTTTTGAAATGGAAATTGAAGGACTTTCGAAATAACTTAAAAATTTCCGTCGACTCATGGGGTAAATATGATTCAGAAAGTTTGATATTGCCTCTGTTTTTGTATTCATACTTGTCATTAAATGATAATGCAAAACATAAAATTGTTACGAAACACAGAATTGTAGAATTCGAGAAGGCAGTCCACTGATCTTTTCGTTTTTTTTATTTAACACTGCCTACTTAGCATCCTATAAACTGTACATAGGTCGTTTTCAATTACTTTATTTAGAAAAATTATTATACAGTCTCAATTTATCTGTACCAGAAATAAAGAAACCAAAACAAGTGAAGTCTGATAGTTGTTCAAAATTTCAGAGTCCTTTCTCGAAAAATGAAGCTCGTGTGAACTTTTAATAAAGCTAAACGTGATAGTAAAAATGCAGCGAATCTCAAACGACGGGCAGAATTTTTCCGTCATTTGCTATTATACAGCTTAACAAGCACTTGTTAAATTCCCATTTAGTAGCATTTACAATATGTCGAAAATCCTTCGTCAGTTTAAACGTACAAGCTTGAAATATTTGTTTGACTTGCTCTTTTCGGTTCTGGGTATTTTAGAATATTGCTAACATTTCGTTTTCAAATTGACAAGTGCAAATATTGAGATATGCATACCATTTCCACATTTATTACAAGTAAAATAAAACCTATTCCGAAGAATTTTGCCATCCTGAAAACTCAGGAAATGAGTTAAGACAAGACTGTTGTTGAAATGTGATATTTGACTTTACTTTAAAGTCATCCGTAAAAGGATTTAATTAAAACAGCGACATCATCATGATGTCATCTGAAAACGAAATTTCTAACAATGACGTAGGCAGTTTTGGACGACTTGTAGAAACCAAAAGGGATTGGGAAACTGGTAGAACTCAAATCTTGAAAAGCGAAGGCCTTTTGTTGGAGTGAAACATAAAATAACATGAAAACTAGGTGGTGTTTTTATAGAGAGCTTAAATTATGTGATGAAAAGATGACCAATAGGATTGAAAAATCAATAACAAACTAATTAATGAGATGTAAATGATGGAAAGCCATTTTCTATTTTAACTCGTCGATCATAACCCAAACGGGGAGGACCTGGCAGAGGTCCCAATGGCATGGTAATACGCAAAAGTTAAAACAAAAGAAAACTCAAGGGACTAAGGGATACAAGCATATAGCTAGGTTAACCAGTCTTATATAAAAAGGCCGAAATATACACAAAAATTTTCACAAGATTTTGTTAATTATTCAATGCATACCTTTTCATCAATAGCAGTATAATGTTCATAATGGCGAGAATTATCGACTTCTTCGATTTTTGATGACGTATTACCACAAGAAGTATGTGAAAAGGAGGAAAAGAATTATAAAGAATACTTTCTGGGAAAACTTAAACATGGGCCAGACCCATTGAAAAGTTTAATTAAAGAAGATAATAACACTAATGTAGACTTATAAGCCTGAAAACTGTAGCCTTTCGAAGATAAAATTCAAAATCCCAGTCGGTTTTATAACACCAAGGCTAGCATATGATCTTAATGCGCTTGTCAATGTTTAGCCCCAGGGTAGGGGGGCCGGGCTTACCCAGGGGCTTTTGACATTTTACCCTTTTTTCATGTCAATTTCCCTACCCAGGGGACAATCTCTCATGTCAAATCCCCTAACCTAGGGAAGATTTTGCAATATTTACAAACTTATAGAATAGATTTAAACTTATAGCTAGATTCCAGGTTCTTTATACGCAATTTTGTCAAATTTCCCGACCCTCGGGGGTTGACAAAATGTCAAATTTCTTATTATTCCCCACCCACGGCGAAGAACAATACGTCAAATCCTCGTGGTATGCCCGGCCCCCCTCCCCTGGGGCTAAACATTGACAAGTGCATAAACAACTCGAAAACGACGGTAATAATTAATGTTTAGTTTGTCCTAAACACGAAAACGAGGCACACCGGTTATGACATCACAGGATACATATTCACTTTTCCAAGGTCAGTACAGTGACACATGACAACTCGTATGACTTTTTAAGAGCAAGTAGAAAGAACAGTTTGAGCTGCAGAAGAAAAATTTGGGAAATTTAATGAAATTTGTGAAATTTGAGCTTTAATTACCCACGGATGTTTGCTGCCATTTGCTGCATAAACCAAGATGGAAGAGTCAGAGGTGAACATCGAATTATCGGTGCTGATTGAATGACATTTAATAAACATGCCTCAATTACTTCTGTCACACAAACCCCAATTTTATTTCTAGACTGGGAAACCGTTAGTGATTAAGTATACTGACGAAGATTTTCACGTGAAATGTCCCAATATTGCAAGCAAGGTAGGCACCGGAATGCAAGCTGTCACTCAAAGCCGGGAGAAGTTACCGGGAGTTGTGGCTTTTTTTAAGAAAGAATGAAACCGATAGCATGTTTACACCCATAAATCCTGTTTTAGGGATGAATTCAGAATTCATGAATGCAATATGTCAACAGTATACATGATGTAAACTGTTGGCATACTGCGGTCTGACATGTGATGATTGGAAAAGTTAGTGATCACCCCCCTGGTCAACTGTAAAATATTTAAAACGTCCTCAAGGGAAAATTATTGTAATATTGAGCAACTTATGAGGAGTCAGTTGGTGAATAACAAGCAATAAGATACAACCTGCCTTATATCATTAACTAGGAACAGTAATTTATGAGCAAAATGCTGTATGTAGCTCCCTCTCAATAACTGCATGAATTAAGAAAGTATCAAATGTCTACTAAAGATAATGATATTTCCCTCTCCGTAACGGCTAAATGGGGCTGCTTATTTATCCACCCTCTGTCATTTTAGAAATACCAAATGGATTTCCATGTTTGGATACTGTTTTAAGCATAATTTTTTTCCATAAATTATCACACTGGATTGGTACCTTGAAACTGGGTCCAACAAGTTTGTTAGGTTACAAGAACCATTTGAAAAATCCTTGCCATTCCCAGTATTACTGGATTCCAGATCAGTTGTATTCCTTTTGTCACTCTAATTTCTTTCAGCTACCCATTGAGATATTTTGGTGTGATTTCAAGTACCAGCATATAATAGGAGTATAATGACAATAATTATAATAATCATAATCATTATTATGATTTTTATTATAATTATTATTATTATTAACATCCAGTGAATACTAATTTCATACAAACCAGGCAAACATTCAAAGTTGATATTTCTATAGAACATGTTAGATTGGCAGGGTTCATGCTCAGGTACAACTGAGGAAACAAAATGTAAGAGTTTATTTTTAAAATTCCTTGCAGTTTGATCATGAGCTGTGTAAAAGGTGGGATCATGCCATGGAGAAGGGTTACTTCAAGTACAACTTAGATTCTGTTGAGAGTAAAATCATTCCAGGAAAGTTTGGCTTTGTTGCTCAGGTTAGTGGATTTCTTAATTTATATATTTTTTTAAAATTTTATTCTTCCAGTTTGATCACATCCAATAATTAGATATACATGTTTAATAATTTAGTTGAATGAGAAGAGGTTTAGCCAGCGTCGTCAGCCTCAACATATTACCAGCCTCAGTCAACCATTTAATCCAGAGAAATTTAACTTTACCAAAGTTTATGAGCAAGAGGTATGTTTTAAATTTGCATATCTTTATTTGTAATTATGTTAACCAATTTCTTTCTTGAATAAAGTTCCTTAATCAGTGATAATCAAATGTTCAGAGTCAATTAATTAGCATATAACTATTAAGATCTGTGAAACTATTAAAATCATCCAAACCATTAAATTACTGCATGTTAATCAAAAGAAACTTAATATATAATGTATTAAATTAATTTCACATCATAATACATGTATGAAACTTTTTTTCAAGCTGTAAACATACAAAGATAAGTTATCTAACATGCTTAAAATTACATTTGACTAGAACTAGCTGTACCATATGTTTTGATACACCTGTGAAGAAGTGTCTGTCTTCTAGATTTTGGCTACATTATGCCCTGAACATCGAGCTTGCATGGGAAGAAACATAATTGTAATCAATGTTAGCCCATTAGAATATGGAAATGTATTGTTTGTACCCAATGCAGATGGTCATTTACCTCAGGTAGGAAAGATTGAAAGCCATAACTGAGTATGATATCTTTGCTTGGCATTTTAGTGTATTGTTGTTCTCAACTAGCATATAATTATCTTGTAACTTTACCCAACAAAACCTTACATAACATTATAACAACAAAGAGCCTTTTTATATCACTGTATAGGTATTACATACTGTACTCTGAGTTATCTTGTTAGGAATATCAAAACCCAGCATATAATTTTGAATAAACCCATAATAATAGAGACAGGATTTATTGTAAAAAAAAAGTATTTTTAATTTAGCTGATGTTTCGTTGCTAGTCCTGCAACATCTTCAAAGTAAGTGATAAATATCACTTACCACTCTGAAGATGTTGCAGGACTAGCAATGAAATGTCAGCTAAATTAAAAATACTTTTTTTTTCAATGACTCACGTCTCTTTTTTTTTGGGTTTATTCAAAACTATATGCTGGGTTTTGATATTCCTAACAAGATTATGATTTCTGCCTGGTTCCTCAATTGTACTCTGAGTTATAATACAATATGAGCCACCTAGTAACTAGATGGGGTTTACTGTAATATACTATATTCATGTAATTAAGAATTATTCCCTGGAACTATAAAAATGTTTTATATTATTTTGTTACCCCAACATTTTAAAAATTAATTTCCAGATATTAACTGAAGAAGCTATTTGTTTATCCATAGAAATGGTATTACTTAGTAGCAAGAGGTATGTATGGAATGAATACCTGGATATTTTTTCTTCAAGCTAAAATTTTAAGACAGTAGAAATGACATTTTGAGTGAAGGCTTCACATTTTACTCCAGCAAAAGGACTTTCCACAATACATCAGTTCTATTACCTTTAATCTGTGGCAGTTCTGTGACTCTTTTCTCTACACAGCACTCTACTTTCAAATTCATGTCATTGTTTTTCTTCTACTCATATTAGCTCTCAAAAAAAATAACTCAGTGATGTTAACAATATTAAGATATCTGGCCTTCTCCCAACTCTGCATAGATTGTAACTACTCTACTGTCTTTATTCATTTTAGAGATTTCCGAGTTGGTTTTAACAGTCTTTGTGCATTTGCTTCAGTGAATCATCTCCACTTACATGCATTTTATTCTCCTTATGTCTTGCCTGTTGAAACTACGGTATGTTTTACATACAGATGACAAGCTTGCTGCATACTGTATGTTATAATTGTAAGAATGTTTATGTACAGTTATTTGTCACCTTTTCACCCAATAATGTGCAATTAAAATTCTGATCAAAATACTAGGTAGGTTTATCAAAATGTTCGTTTGTGAGCTAAAACTTGGTAGGCTGATGTTCAGCAACATGTTTACATCAAAGGCGAAGAACCACAGCAATGGGTGTTGTTTCTTCTGGCTGCATTAGTAAGGTTTCTGGTCATAATTTGTCTTATTCTTCATGTATATTAACAAAGTACTGTTGTTTGAATTATATTTTCAGAAAGTATCGTGTGTTTCTGGTGGTTTCTATGAAACTGTTGATTACCCAATGAAAGCGTTTGTTTTTGAATGTTCCGATGTCAAGAGTATAGCATCAGTAGCAAGGTACACAAACGTCACGGATGGAGATTGATAGATTAGTCATGGAAATTACGTGGTTATAATTTGAAATTAATTTGTACCAGTGTGTCATACAAACATATCGCAAAATTAAGGCAGTTCAGGCACACGCAATATGGAACCTTTGTACAACACACGCGAGTCCAAATTAACTGTAACTAGAACGAGGAACCGTATTTCATACTTCACGTATTTTTATATAGCGTCACTAAAACAATGAACCAATCACAACGCTCTACGTATCTATCGCGAGCCAGTGACGTTGTTTCATTTGTATAGATCACGGATCACGTCAGATAAATGTTTTCGTGTTTTTCAATGCCCCGAACATTCCCTGTAAGGGAATGTAGTCTTTTATTTATTTATTGTATAAAACAAATAGATTTCATTTTTCGGTTGTCTGTTGACTTAAAGATGCACAGAAGATGCGTATAGATCTGTACATCTCTAACTGAACAGACAACCGAAAAATGAAATCCATTTGTTAAATAACATACGCGAGAAAATTGAGCAAAAATTGACTGAACCGCGTAACGAAAACCGCTCGCTAAAGAGAACTCTTCGCAAAATGACGGTCCGTATTTTCAATCGGAATTTCTCCAAATCTTTACATACTTTAGAGGTTGTGCATGTATTTGGCTGGCGATTTGATGTGATATGATGAATTAACTCCTTCCTGGCCGCATAGGTCCTCAGTGACCTATGGAGACTTTAGTATATGACTCTGGCTAACGCCAGACGATTTTACTCGTCAAGGGGAAAGTTCTGGGCCAGGAAAGGGTTAAATCGAATTGAACTGATCCGGATTACCGGTAAAAGAATATAGTTAACGGAAGGACACTGAAATTTAAAGGTAGTTGCTTTACTACATGAACATATAGTTCCTCCGTAAGAAGTCAGATAGTGAAATGTGAGCAACAGAGACGCACTTTACAAGTTTTGTGTTTTCGTTTAGTTTGATCCACCAAGTGACCTCTTATTTAAACAGCAACGAATTGGCCCACAATGTGTTTTTTACCCGTGGCCACCGATTGTCGGAAATACTGAATTCCTCAAACGAATTGGACTCTTTGCGAATATTTGTGTGGGCTAGAAAACCGACAATAGGTAGGCAATTTTAATTCATTCACCAGCAGACTATCATAATATCATATTCAAGGTGTTACACAGCATTAGAAGTATTGGGAAAATCAGAAAATGTTCGGAAGACAAGAATGCTGCAATGAAGCTGTTGCTTTCGCTTTGTTTCAAAGCGTTTCCCTCGCAAGTAGTTACGGATTTTTGGACTCCGCTGCGCATTTGATTGTTTCAGTCTCAACTTACTTTCTAAACACTGCTGTCGAGAACGTGGTTACAATGGTGATTAGTAATACAGAATCTGTAAAAATAACTTTTGTGAGCTTAGAGTGAGAAATAAGCATTAAATGGAGTGAAATAAATTTGACATTGGCTTCCGCTTAGGCAGCACATATGACGAACCTGAAACTCAGCTCACCAACTGAGTCTAGGTAGCTCAATGGTTAGAGCGTCTCACTGGTCATAGGAAGGTTGCGGGTTTGACTCCCGCCTGGGGTTCATAAATCGTTTTTTCGAGATCAGGAGCTTGACGAACGTTCGCTGGTCGTCTGACAAATTTGTGAGTTGAAAAGAATTGCGGTGCATTTAAATTTATAACCTCTCAACCTCTAATTCTACCGGCAAACAATAAAACTGCGTGGGTATTTGTGACATAACTTAAGTTGTGTTGTGACACTTTCTACGATGGTGAAGGAATATACAACTCAAGGTAAGCATTGGTTAAGTGGACTGATTAACACATACTTGGTGCCACTGGACACAAAATTACTTCCACTCTCCAGCATGGTGAATCATAGCTGATGTTTGATTCATAATAATATTGCGTAAACCGCAATATACCTCACCAGCTGCCCAACATCTTTTGTCCGTTTCCCATTAATATTGACTCATTTATAGATACAAACTTAAAATCCTTGTAAAATGACCCTTATTATTTCAATTAAGGACGTTGAAACAATTTACATTAATTATTCATATATATCGCTGTTATTATCTGATAAAAAATGTTCACAGGAATAAGTTAAAAAGGTTCTCAATAAAATCAAATGTTTTAGACCATACAGTTATCATGACAATAAAAAACCCAGTTATTTTATCCTGATGATGACTGTATAGTCGAAAATGTTTAATTTTATTAAGAACATTTACATTAAGTTACTTGACCCGATATAATTAAAATGAAAGAATTTTGTTTCTAAACCTGGTCCTCATTTAGTAGTCAGTGTTGTAATTGGATTGGCGATTATCGCCCACTATTGTGGAAACAGAATTCAGTTCTGTACTTACGACATTTACGAAAATTCCTGTTAAGAATAGAGACTTTTTTCGTTTTTTTCGAGTTTTACCTTGCCGTCCGTGTATAATTACACCATGTATAATCTAATCTAACGTCTAAGAGGAGATTTTCGATTCGTTTGTAAAGGAGTCAAGAATGAAAATGTTTTTAACATTGCTGTTTGTGAATTAGGGGGATATTTGCCAATAAAAGGTGAGGATTTACAACCAACCTACTCATAAATATGTGAAAGATGGATTTCATGTTGGCTAGATAAATCCATGCCTAGACAGACAGATCAGTAGCTAGAGGGAAAGTTACAGATGGGTTGGGCAACAGTTATGCATTGTAACAAAGTAACTCCTACGTGATAGAACGACAAGTCAGATGTATGAACAAACAGACAAACAGGCAGGTACGCACCTGAGTAGTAAGAGAGAAAGTTATTAAGAGGCTGGGTAAAAAGCAGGTATTGAGACAAAGTAGCTGCTAAGTGGTACAGGCAGTTGGATGAATAAACAGACGGACGGAGATGTAGTAACGGGTAGCAGTTTGGCATTGCCGAGACAAAGTGTTATACACACTTTGAAAGTCGGATGGGTGAACGGGCAAACAGATAGGCACGTACAAAGTCAGCCGGAATAAACAGACAAGCAGATGGTCTGATAATGTACAGGCGCCAGTTCACAAGCTGACTGACCGGTTGAAATGAATGAGGCAAATAAATGAAATTGAAACTGTTAACCAGTCAATCTATCATTTAACCGTTGAATAAATCTTCATGCCTACAGTGTTTATGAATTATCAAATCCTGTAATAACTATTTCTTATGTCATTATTCACCACAGAGCGATCTTGGTATAACGACATGACAGAGGGTGATGTTTGTAATTACCTCAGGGATGCAGCTCTCGAACCACAACAATACGACAAAATAAGAAACGACATCTCAAAAATCCTAACCAGCCAGTAGGAGTCTTTGGAGTCTTCTCTGAATTCAAGTATTCTTCCGCACTTTTTCAAGAATTTCATTGTCATGGCCGCAGGAAGGTCAGTCAACGCAAAAAATAAGTGTCAGTCGTATATATGTTCGTATTTATTTTTACCATCAAACTATGTTAATGCATTTCGTACTGATTAATGGTCAGTGGTCCTGGATCAACGGAGAAATCAGTAGAACTCCTTGGCGATTTTTTGTTAACGTTGATGGAACTATTCTTACATTATTTGGCATTTTTATTAATCGGATAGGGTTCTATCCTTAAACAAGAGTCTATGAAGATACAAAGCACTTACGCTACACTTTTACGATACAAATTGTAATTGCATGGACAATTTGAATTTAGCGAAGCCTCACAACACCAAATTTAGTGCTGGCAAACACACAGTATTTTGACGTGATTGTTTTAAGAGGTAATGTTTTTCAGTTGACGTTGGTCTGATTCTCTCTGATTTCACTTGCATAAGTTGCAACTAAGATCGACCAATATAATCACTTGCTCGTATTTTGTTGTTTCTGCAGCTGAAGTAATACCGGAAGTAAGATTTTCGTCTGGATCATCGATTGTTATTATGTCTTGGTTATGTTAAGAGTCACAAGTCTCGACACATCCTAGCTGTGTTAGTTCTTTAGATAATCCATTTCCATTTGTACATTATACGTGCGGATCATCAATCCTTCATTCGACTCACCGCCCACAAATATTGCTCGTTTTCAACTTTTTAACTTTTTGAACGTATGTTTGCACGATTTATTAATTTCTCAAAAATGTTGGACTTGCCGGCATGATCTTAAAATCGTTACAAATTAGAATTGATTTACTTAATGCTGAACACGAACTTGGTTCATACGGGAACTTGGTAAATAGGCACAGACGACTAGTGGACACTTGTCAAGCTCGTTATCTCCGAGAAACGATTTCTGAGCCCTAGACTAGCCCTTAGGATTGATTTGTCGTTCATAAATTACTTTCAATCTGGGAAGAAACTTTAAGGTCATACTAAGCAGTTTAATATCGAGGTAATTAAAGTTATTTGACCATGAGTTACTAGACAAACCTTGCATCTACAGTACGCAAATATAGGATGCTTTGAAGATTAGAATAACATAGAGCGAAACTTTGAAGCCTTATTATGCAGCCTACAGAATAAACTGTGCCACATGAATTTAATCAAACTAACTCTCTTACTATATCCATTTACTTAATTATGCTGCCTTATTTTCGTACAGCGTCTTTAATGACACCGTTAAAAATTGATGATAATCTCTGTTCCAGCAGATTATTTTACTTGTCAACTAGAGACATCTCGCCGGAAAGAGTTATAGGAGTGTTGCCTACTCGATAGTGTATTCCAGGTCAGGAGAGGAGTGTGTATGACTGAATTTGGTTTTTAAAAGCTGTATGAGAATCTTCAGTGTTCAGAAAACATGAGAGGTGTACGCATGCGTGCAAGGCCAATTATCCCACAAGAGGTAAATTGTATATACTTAACGGGATTAAATTAATTCTCGATCGAAAGTACTTTGGCCTTCAAGGCCGTGCCTTCCCGACTCTCAAAATTAACATGATTATCAAAATTACTGCGATGACTAATACCACCTTCGCTATCTCTTCTCTGGGGAAAGGCTTACGTTGGAGAGATGTGGAGGTGTACCTATTTACCTTTTCCCTATTTTAAAACAGGTTAAAAAGGTAATTTCACGAACCACGAGTGTATTTGAGACGACAAAATTAACCTTTCCTTGGCAGGATTTTACAAATACATCTGCTGCGATAGTTATTGTTCAGTCTTACTTAGTAGGTTTTTGTGTATGACGTATTGAGATTAGTGGCTGGTAGACTGAAAGCTAAACTCAGACCGGAGCTTACTACATTATTCAATTCGACTGTAGCACAACAGGTATGTAAGTAAGATAGTCAACCTGTAAAAAAGAAACCAATCAGGACACTGAACAGTCTCAAAAGAAAAACAATTTGTAAGTATTAACGATGTTTTCTTGTTCACTTAAAGTCTGATCAGCCGGAGGATGGACTGGGGTATAGATACCTGAAATTAAACCCAGTGATTTCAGGTCAAAGTTTACCAGGAATTAGGCTATCGAAGACGTCAACACGATTATTATAGCATTAGCAAACTAAAGATCTTATTATAACGTATAAAAGTTGAGTGCTGCGTCGGCGGTGTTGAACAACTTGTAGATAATTGAAACAAAAGGCCTTCGCTTGAAACGTCAGCTTTTCTACATCTAAGTTCCGATAGTTTCCCAACTCTTTTGTTTATTATAATATAAACATCTGAACTGTATGGAATTTACCAGGCAGATATTCTATGTTTCTTAATATAAGTATCGCGCTATGTCATTTTGCCAGCTATTTTGGAGATATGAGCTATTTTAGCTGAGTAAATTGACGATAAAATTTATACAAATCAAGACGATTATTGTGTTCGATTTACAGCATACCAACTAGATACCCATTTCTATTCTGTTTTCGTTGTGAATTATTAATGAGTATTTTAATTACAACAACAACATATTCATTGTTTCCTGTCTTGCCCATGTGTCTTGAGTTGAATTCGTAACAAAAACCTGCGGTACCTTGGGGACTAAGGTAATCTCGATAGTAAGATGTAGTTAGAGAAAAACCAAGGCAGTTACTAAGGACCGAAAGCTCGTAATAGCCGTCATGGCAGAAGCTAAACGTTCATCGCCAAGTTTCCAATATATTGAGGGCAAACGCCTTCCAGATGTGGTTGATCGGGTTATAAAAGACATTCAGAAGCTTATGATGGACGATATGAGGGACAGTAGGCGACCAAGAACACTGCCCAGCATGCCTAAAGAATTTCTTTGCTCCGAGGTAACTACTGAGATAGAAAAAATGATAGATTTTGCGGGCAAAGACGTGGCGAATGACCAAGAACTTGATTGCTACCAGATATTCATCCCGTTCTTCATTCGACCTTACGACATGAGT
>JBAHVQ010000476.1:382570-404463 GCA_036872915.1 Nanipora kamurai | reverse complement strand
GATGATTATAATGATAGTGATGATGATAATGATGATGATGATGATTATACTGATCGTGATGATTATAATAATGATAGAGATGATGATGATGATAATATATGATAATATGATTATTTTACTCTGGCTAACACCAGACGATTGTACTCGTTAAAGGCAGAAATTTGGCTGTGAAGGAATTAATCGATACCTAAACATTTGTACACTTAAAGAATTAGTTGGTTCACAACTAAAATTTCACAGTAAATTTATTTCCTCAGTTTCATCTTTGGATACATTTCTTTCTCCTTTCGTCATGTTACACTGCTTAGTTTAGATTTCGCTGCAATTTTATTTACTCAGTTTCTTCTTTTGGCATATTCCTTTTACATTTTCGCCATATTACTTCACTCACTTTTTTGAATTGCATTCATTGAGCACAACCAAGTCGACCCAGGCCTCTCGAAGCGCTGTTGCGCGCGTACCATTGTATGATGTGTGACCCCATCCGGTAATGGAACATCTGGCACCTCTTTTGTAAAAACTTATGTCGCCGGGCAAACATAAGGGCCGGACATTTTTGAAAACACTCGAGGAACTGTACACTTGTAACAAGGCTAAAAAACAAAGACAATTGGAATCGTGTAGATCTCTGGTATTAGAACTTCATATCCAGGCCTACTGGCGAGAGGTTGGACCAAGAAAGCGGAAACAAGTGGGCTTGCGGTCGACGTCACGGTTAGCCTTTGGCCTCGCGGAAGTTCAGATTTGAACAGTTTTGCCTATTCAATTTGTTTTTGGTTACCAGAATTTGCGTGAGTGGAATACGTGAGGATATCAAGTGTTATTAGGGTTCGTATGGGACCGCGATGAGGTCTGGCTCTGTGAAGTCGGATCAGCCATGTCGGGCTGATCTGCCGTTGGACTCCATCGTTAGTGTAGCTATAGGCTTGTACTGTTCAACAAGACACAGTAATTTGGTCGTGAATAAATTACAACAAACATAATTCTTGTGTTATCACTGACACGTGATGAACTTGTCACGTGGAACCTGGTAACCTTCATTCGGCCTCCGCTAACCTATATTGTATGGCAACTCTAGTTGAGTCTGGACCAATGCTTCTTGTACGTAAGATCACGAACGTACATAAATTTTATAAGTTCAAAACATGTTTTTGAGCTTACATTTGTACCAGGTTGACAGTTTTCACATCTACGTCGTTTCGGCTTTTGTTTCTTTTTTATTTCAAAGATTGCTGTTTCCACAACGGAAAGGAAAAAGAAAACGTTTTGCTGTATTGAAGTGAATAGGATTTAGAGAACTGTCGTCTCACGTTTAGCTCCGACTACACACGCTGAAATCTCACAGCTTGTCAACACGATGTATTTGCAACAGGTTTGTAGCAAGTCTCTGAATAAGTTGTAACAACACTTTGATAAGCCGTTACAACTATGTTAGCATCAAGCCGTAACAAGCTGTTTCGTCACAAGGACCTTTGTAAAAATCACGTTGGATGAGAAAGCTTACTGACCTTTATAAAGAAATTACTTATTATTCCTTTCGTACCTACGTCATAATCTCCTGGATGTGTTTTATTGCCTGGTTTGTATTTTGGATGGATATGGATTGCTTTGACTTTCATTTGGTCGGTTGCTTCCAGGCTTGATTGCAGCCGGTGAGCTCCCAGCCTTACACTCCAGTCATCTTTTTTCCGGGAAAATCCATCTTTAATACGAAATAGACGTATTCTTAGTTTGTATCATGTTCTTTAAGGGACAGAAGTTTACTCCTGTATTCCTCGTCTTAATCCAACACTCCTTGCCTCGCTTCAGTTCGTCTTTAATAACCATTCTCTCCTCATCACAACTATTCCCTATAATATTAGTCACTTACTTATCTCACTGGTTCTCTCCTTCGTCTTATCCTTCACTAGTCTTCTCATCACTTCACCCCTCATCTTAATGCCTTGTCTACTGTTCCAATATTTCACTCTTCAAATTAATCCTTCAATCCAGACCGTAATCCTTGTCCACTCGTCTAAGTGCTTCACTCTTCATATTAATAAATCATTTCTCATCTAAGCCCTTCACAGTTTTTCTTATAATCGCACGTCATTTCTCGTTTAAAAGATTTCATACCAAAGCAACTAGCAGAGGTAACTATCCAGTTTCTCTTGACGAGGGTTCCACCACAAATTTGTTTTGGGTCTGTATAAATGACTAGGGCTTGCCATGGCCACGTATTTGAAGCTGCTTCTTGGCCACCAACGACACGACGACGCCGTGACGGTGGACTTTGAAACCTCTTCCCACAAACCTCTAAAACACACCAACAAATCAGAATTACTCCAGTCTGATGTAGATGACATGAATTAAATGACCTTTAGGTAAAACTGAGAAAATGCAGCCTAAATAAGAGAGACCAGATGCACACAAAGCTTTGTTAACAAAGGTCCGAGTGGACAAAATGTACTAAAAAGACAATAATACGAACAAACAGTTATACAAGAAATGGTAAAAGAACGAACGACAAACTACATACACAGAAATCTTACTAGGTGTTACAATGTTGTTGGCTAAACAATATTATGACAACATTGTTATCATTGATGAACAACATTGACGAACTAATAATGTTGTCTCGCATCTTTTCACTGACGACGCCGTTAAGCAGAAATGTAGAAATACCATGTGTACTAAAAAATGGTAGAAATACCATGTTTACTATTGCTAGTCTGACCAGTTGTTACACCATTCATGGTTGAACCCAGTTGTAACAAGATAGTTACAACCACAGAGATCACATGTTAACTGGAGAAAGCATTGTACCCAAATGCCCCTCAACCGTAGGTAACAAATTGAACGGCCGCCATCTTGGATAAATTGGGAGGGCAAACCATCTCACTTTTGAGTAAATTCGTGAACTCTCGCACGGACCATAAAGGGTCTGGAGAAAATCAGTTTGTCCCTAGTTTATTCAAAATGGCGGGTGTTCAATTTGTTGCTAATTTTCGGTCCCCATGCCCTCTCTAGTTTTATATAATCTCTATGGTTACCACGGCTCCCCAACGTTGACGACATTCCTCTCAGAGAATGAAGCACAACATTCTTCACGTCGGTCGACAACCGTAGACAAATCGTTCATTTTTACCAGTGTATGTATACTACCCTATATACCCGATGTATACTACAACTACCCTAGTTACATGACTTTTGTCAGCTGGTTGGCAGTAGTTTTTAGTGGTCGTCATGGCAGAAATTGAACATGTCATAACAACTGTTTCTCTTTTTTGTATGTCTTTCTCTCTTAATGTCTGTCTGGTTGTCTGTCTATTTGTACACGTGTCTGTGTTTCAGATCTCTCTATCTCTCAGTCTGTCGGATGCAACAGAAGGCACTCTAGTTCTTGTACTTGATATTACATCCTATTGTGGGACAAAGAAGAAAATTATTTGGTTTATTTCGGGCTAAATAAACTTGACTGAAATATCACTAGAGATGTAGCCAATACTGTCCACCGCAAATTTTGACCGCGCCTGCGTTGTTAGCAGTGGACTGGTTATAGTTCAAGTTACTTTTAAAGGGCGCATATGACATGTAAAAATCAATTATGAACAAACACTCGTGTGAAAAGCTTTTGAAATTATGAAGATTGGCCTTTACAACTCTCTCTCATCTCACTTCGTTCTGGAGATATTAATATTTGTTTGATATGTATTTTTCTATACATCACACTGCATAATGAATTGTGGGAAAATCACGAATATCTTTGACATTCAATTAAGTCACGTAAAACTATTCTTTCTTAGTACCGTAGTATACATACATGTTCATGAACAGTTTCAAGTGATTTCGATTGATAACATCAAAGATATTCGTGATTTTCCAATGAGTTATTATCCAGTTTGACGTAGAAGATTGAGTCATTTACATATTAAACAAATTTTAATGTCTCAAGAACGAAGTGAGATAACGGAGAGTTATAAATGCCAATCTTCAATATTTCAAAAGTTCGTTTGTATGAAAGGGGGGTTCTTTCGAACTGACTTTTAGTGATGTCACATCCCCATTAACTCTAGATACATTGAGGTGCTGACGTCACAATAAGCTGCTTTACATTCAACATCTGTCTGCGACACTAACCTTCGTTACAATTGGGTTTTCCATTGTGAACTTTTGTCCCTGGTATTCGTTTTCCGGCTGTGTTCACGCACCAACATTTCTTCCTGTTAACACTGCATTGTTCCTTCTTAAAACAGCCGTCTTTAGTACACTCTGGTATGAACGAAGGCTTGGGAATTCGTTCGCTCTTGCGTTTGTGTAATTTCTCACACTTCGTTAAAACTCTGTTTACTGAAAGAAATGAAACACTTTCAAGGTATTTGACGGCCATCCAACATGGGCAATCTATAAGCGGTAAGCTGGGAACAATTCTACCAACTGAACTTGACCGGATCTTAAAGACTAAAATCGAGGAAACGCTGTGAACCCAAGTGGGGAATGAGATATTTCACTCTACTCCGGGTAACATTTACTTTCAAAACGCCAGGACCATCTTCGTCGAACTGCTCAGCACCTCGCTTGTCCTTGTATCTCAGTCGGAAGAGTGTTGGAGCGGTGAGTCTCGAGTCTGCATTCGAATACCATCAATAGAAAAATATATTCTTCTATGTAAATCCTTCACTTGCAGTAGCGTCAAATATCTTACTACTTATACTCGAGTTTACCGTCTCACGATGGTTTGAGTCGGAATTCACTTTTGACATACTTTGAAATGGAAAAATATGGGAGCAGATTGTCTTTCAACTCCTGAGGAGCCATAAGTATATAAATTAGCTCACCAAACATCAAAAACGTAGTATCTTTTGTTTTGGTATGTATGTGTGAATTTACATGTTCCATATCGGGTCTGATATGATTTTTGAAATTGTAGCTTTTGCAGTTTTCTTGTGATTGTCTAAATATTTCTTCGCAATTAACAAGGGTTTAAAACCTTCTTAACTCCTTCCTGTCCGTTTAAGTCCTCAGTGACCTATGGAGACTTTAGTATTTGACTCTGTCTAACGCCAGACAATTTTACTCGCCAAGGGAAAAGGTCTCGGACAGGAAAGACTTAAAAAATTCATCAGAGATTTCTGAACCCTTAAAACGATATCAACTGATTGAGATCTGGTCTTGTATTTACGTAAGTCTAAGAAGATTAGGTATGTTCTAAGTCATTTTGTCAAACCATCGCGTTGACGACTGGTTCATTGCCTGCTTTCAACTTTTGCCCACTGGATTTCATCAAAGTATATCATCTTTATATTGGAAAAGAAACGAAAGTAATAATAGAAATTTTTATATACAGAACAGACATTTAAAGATTTAAATCAAATGAGGCAAAGTAGCTACATTCAAAATAGACTTAATAATATCAATAAAAGGTGGAAAAAAATAGAGTTTTCGTTTTACTCCAGAATCATTCTAACGATGTTGTAACGCTACTGAAAACTTAAGTTCATTTTTTTAACCTTTTACGATCTTATTAAATCTATTTTGACAGTAGCTAATGGACTTCATTTGATACAAACCCATATATCTTTAAAATGCTACATGGGAACAACTTCTTGGTTTATCCAGAACAGGTATGTAGTTGTCTTATGAAGTCCTGAACTGGATAAAAAGCTCATATTGATAAGAGATTATTTCAAGATTGTAAACAATTTGCAACATCACATAAAGTTTGAATGATTTAGATCGGTGTTCTATGATACCATCAGTTCACAATTGCGTGGACTGAAATTACGACTGATTACCATGTTTGCCAATTAAGGACTAAGATTCAACTTTAGTTGGCATTTGTATTTTAAACAAAGATTGCAAATTGAAATGTTCAGTTACTACGAGGATAAGATTTAACTGTTATGGGTGAATGAAGATATCGGATTTAAAGTAAAAGTTACTGGCATTGCGAGGTGTTAAGATTTAACTATCTGTTGTGCTGAACGAACATCTCATATTAAACTGTCAAGATGCAAGGGGTCTCAGAGAATAGGACCGAAGTATTGTGGTAAACTAAGATTTTATATTGAAAAGTCCAATAGCTTGATAGAAATTAAGAAAGGTCTTGTCGGTGGACTTTCAGCCGGTGATTTTAATGAACGAAGAGCACAGATTAATTTAATTACAAAGCTTCTGAGAAAATAAGATTATACTATTATGATGAAAGAAGATCTCAAATCGAAAATTTCCAATCTGTTGGAATTTCAGAAACTGTGCTTTAATAGTGAAATGATAGATGTTTGGAGATCTGAGGTTTCATGATTCAACTATGCTGTGTAAAACGAAGATCTCGAATTAAAAAATTATCGTTATACCTGAACCACGAAGCACTATGATTTAATGACCTTGATTCAAGAAGAATGGGAAAGCCTTACAATTAGTTTGGGTTACGACACTGTTTATCCTCAATTATTTTTAAAGCTAGGTTTGACTAAGGTTTTATCCTAGATCTGCCAGCTGACAGACGTAAGTGATCATAATTGTGCTGTTACTGCTAATTTTTGACAGGGCACTTACTGCTTTGGTTAAGATAGTAATTTCTTCATATTTACTTTAACATGCTGAGGGTAATGGTAGTCTCATCGGAGACCGATTCCAGATCCTTTAGTTGACACGTGAAATTTCGTCACTTTCTTCTCACTTATGACCACAATATGACCATTTTTGACTATTTTACGAACATAAATATGGGTTCAAGTAGAGATTATTGTGATAGATCTTCCAAGTAAGACGTATGTATAGATCGATGCTGTTATGTAGTGGTCACCATATCTAAAGCTGCTGCTGGTAACCACTCTGTAACTAGATTTATTACGAAGATAACACTCTCTTTTCAATTGTCTTCAATTTTTCAACGATGTATGTGTCACCCTTGGCCTTGGTTGCTATCGTCCTAGTCGATCGACATTCAATGGTCTTCCAAGTCGAAAGGTCCATCGGATGAGGTTTTTTGTGATATCTTTTTAGCCAACATGGAAACATTCGTCTAGTTCGTGTCCTTAGAATTCTGGTCTGGGGCTCAGAAATAATTTTTCTGAGGACACTGGCTTAACGAAAATTCTCATGTCTGCAATTACACCGAGCTTACACATGCTCAATAATCTGTGTTTAACGTTGTAGTCATAGCTCTTTGGGTAAACTATCTTACCGGGTTTCGGAGTGGTGATTGTCGTAGCTGGGGACGGTGTAGTGCGACGAGAACCTGTTCCCAAATGAATGAAGGTCTCGCGTGCTCCAGTCTTGGTTCCATTTCTGTACACTTTCCAGCAATGAATCATCGATATTGTGAAATTACACTGCCGTTTGGCAAAACTGCCGTCAGAATTACACTTAGGAGTAAAACTTCCTGTTTTCTTGAAACTTTCACTTCGCATTTTCTGGCAACGTGTCCTAGAGTCTGAAGGAAAAACAGAGAAACGTGTAAACGAAATCGGAGACTCACGCACGAATGCGAGCATTCGTTCGTCGCGTCAGCAAAAGTGTTGCCACCGTTGTCTTTTTCTGGAAATAGTTTGTTGGCTACGTTAGTCTAATTTTGCTTATAAGTTGTGAATTTGAAATTCACTTCTCTAACACTAAAATGACAATGACCTGTTTAATGTAGTAACTAATAGGAAATATTATGAGAATTCTCTTCTAGTTGTAAACTTGCTCATAGTCTAATGATAATGCTTCGATCTGACTGGCTACATAACTCGATATCTATTCGCCGACGGATTTAAAGCAGTGCCGAGTCAAAAGGGATGCTTCTATCTAATTATTCGTCATAAATTCGAAAACTCTGCGAACGTCAAGTAGTTCCAACAAAAACAATAAGATTATTCGCTCGTAATTTCTTTGAGATTAAAGTTAACTGAGGCTTTGCTCTCGTCAACTATCACGTAATACAAATTTGGAGTTCATAAGTTATATTTGTTAATTAGTTGCTTTCTCTGGAAATCATCTGAGGTGGTTCGATGTTGGAATCAGCTTAGAAATTTCTTTTGAACTGATATTAGTACTTTAGAACGTAACTGGAATAATCGAAGCACAGCGTGCAATATCATAACACTATATTTAAAGACTGTTGCACGCGGAAGTTCTAATGCAGGTTAAAATCTCAAAAAGCCGTCATCTATGTTTTAAATGGCGCATGACATTAAGAAGAAATCAATTTTTTAAGCAAACGCAGGGCTGACGAAGTAATCCCAAAGATAAATGGATGAAAGACGTAACTCGCATGATGTATAAAATCAAGAGAATCAGAGATATAGTTTAGATACATGAAACATTTCGATGTTTGTGAGGATTTGTATCTGCTTTTGGACGGTGTCTGAAAGGAAGGGTTATAAACTTTGTGCGATGCTTGGGGGGGGGGGGAATGTTGATGTGAGATTTTCAAAATTGCATGCTGACAAGTTTTTTGACCCAATGTATTCAATTTATTCGCACATACTCGTAGCTATATTGCATGAGAGGACACAATACGCCATAGCAAGACAAAAGTAGTTGCAGAATTTAATTTAATTAACGAGAGAATAATCACTTGAATATTCCTGCAAATTAATAAATTATAAGAGAGCAGGTACAGATTAATGTCATTCTTTATCGCTTGAATGTTTAAGCTAATAGAGTTGCAGATGTTTGTAAGAAAAATGATTTTAGGCAAATCTGTAGTACTAGTCAACGGTATCTCTAAATATGGTGTACGACACAAGTTTAATTTTCAAATTCCTTGTGGTTGGTCCATCGTCCTACTTTTTCCCGATATTCAAGCAGCTGGTGCCAGCTGTCAAGGTTCAAGAAACTGTTTATGTCTTGTATAGATAACAGCTTTACCATGCAAACGGTACAAATAGCGAGGCTGTGCGGGGCTGAATTATCAAAAGTTAAGTATACAATATTTAAGTCAGTAATGCTCGCTTGTGTGCTAATATACACTCTCCAACGTCACCCTTTGTCTTTAGCTCATGGAATACCGACCTTAGCAACCAGTGTGATTGCCTTGTAGCTGAAGAGACCGATGACATGGACAACTTCAGTGTGGGCTGTAATTACAGCTCAATTAGCCGTCTTGGTTTCGATTCCCGACTATTTCAAGCCGGGGTTAAAAATGAGATCGAAAGTGAATCTATTTAGCATTGCGTTGTAATATTGATATTTTGGACAGTTCACACGCGTTTGTCTTAGTTGCAGCCAAGGGTTGACATTTTACGCACGATGACTTGAGATATTTAAGCCCAGCTAGGTATGTTCAAACTAGGCCAAAAGTATGGAAAGGCCGGTGAAATAATTAGTCTAAAATGATCGCAAGGTAATTTTCGACGGATTTGTTCATGAGCGTGGGCTACAATGACAGCCTGGGCTAAAAATCCCAATGTTATGGACCCCCTAAAGGCGGAAGGAGGCGGACTGTCAAAGTTTAAAAAGTGAAATTGTATCCGTCCAAGGAAATTCCGCTTTCTTCAGCGTGACACATTCGACTCTGAAGAGTGAAGTCAATATTTTGCTATCGCTTCTCCTATTTCTGTTTAGGCAGCACATTAAAAAAATTAGCTACCAGTGAACGTGGTATTGGTGTACTGGTGTCCCCTTGAGTTTCTATGTACAGGGGCACACTACCACTTCGATCAGGCTATGTTTGCCTCAGAAATTTTTCGTGCATTATACACTCCAAGAATCCTAAAACACTGCAATAGATTCCTTGGTTGTGAGCCAGAGTTTAGACCGTCTGAGATAGTCCATATATGTACACAAAGCTAAGACATTGATCAGTTTGACCAACCTTTTAACTTTACACGGTCAGTCATCATATCCGTTGGTATAGTTTTAAATATTTTGATGTGCATAATCTATGTCAGTGTTTAACTAAGAGCTTAATAACACTTTACTGACACGCTGGGTACACCGACAGATATTCCAAATCTTAACTGCGTAAATATCTTTTGTCGGTCAATTCTAGCGTTTTAAAACTTAATTGATTATATCTGTGATATCAGATAATTTACTTTATCGAACTTCTTTCTGTTTTCTATCCTAATCCACCACACTCGGCAGTTATTTGTCAGAAGGTAGTTGCTACAAAAAGTTCATTGGTATTTTGCGTTGATTCCTTTTGTTCTTTTTTCGTTTAATCAAGTTCTATGTATAGACGAAGAAATGTTTTAAAATTGAAACTGTAAAATTGAAAGTCTGAGATATTTGGACGCCTAACCTTGGATCACCTTTTTATGTCAGCCGTTCCACTGTATGAGGGTATAACAGCTCAATATACATCAAAGGATTACTGTCAAGAACCCGTCGAATACTTGGAAAGGTTTTAATGTCTAAACAAGTAGAAGTTCCACGAACGTCTTGTTTAATGACTAATAATGGCGTGCGTGATTGTCGGACAGGATGTTTAGTTTCAGTCTACGAGCGTGTGTCCACTGTTCTTCTTAGCAACGTTGAGTTTCATCCTCAAGTCGAACCGCCTCTGCAATTATTTCCGCCGATGATAGATTCACGATTATTGCCGCAATTTATAAAGATGTCAAGGAAGGAGATCGTACTTCTTCGAAACAATTTTCCTCCAAACAATTTGCCTTTACGGAAACAAAACTCCGGTGTAGAATTTAGGGTTTTATTGGTTGGTTCTCCCGAAAAACGACCTTGTACAATGGAAACTTGGCTGACGATGTACAAGTGATGTTTTATTTATCAAAGTAGCCCCTAAGAACACAATGGGCTGCCTTTTTCCAGAGTGAAGACCAGGCTTTCTGACCTCCGTGAAAGAATACCAAAGCGAGATTTTGGAATGGAAACTTTACATAACGTTTAATTCTTAGGAGAAGAATTCTCGGGTAACGCTGGAAACTTCGGTCTCTCTTTGCTCAATATTCCGAAGCCTTAACTTCATTATTTCGTCCTTGTTACTTGGACAAATATTGGGCTGCTATGTATCATTGCTGTAATACTAGTTGAGGCAGAATGTACTTTCTTTCTAAACCAGGCAACAGTGACGTAAATGAAGTTGCTCAGCCCCAGTAATGTGTTTTTCAATTCAAGACCAAGGAAACCCAAACGTGTGGTTAATACCGTTATTAGACAGATTTTTTACTCGACGAATATTTGGCATTTGCTTCGTAATTTCTGACACTCAAAAACTTTCTTTTACCTGAATACTTAATCTCTGCATTAGATTTCTAAATCATTCCAATATTCATGAGACATACCTATACATTTCGTTCATGTATAAGTCCTTTTTTGGAAAAATAGGATAGGGTTTCTTTTTTTAGTTCAAGGTATTATTTTCTCAAAGATCAATTCCGACATCAGGAATGTCCAGTTCGCGTGAAAAAGCATTAGGAATTTTGACCAAGAGAGTGCTTGGGAATGTCACAACAATACCAGTAATGTGTCCAAACATTGCGCAATAATTTGTCCATTGTGCAAAAAAAGTTTGAAGTGCAAACCGTTCCAACAGGATTTGGGTCGTTGTATTGTTTAACTGATTGGAGAAAAAGAATGGAGTTTTGTCTTTGCTACGTTCCCTAGCGGTATATCAAGAAAAGGGCTCTTAAATTCATCAATAACGTTCGTAGGGTAATTCCAACTATTACGAATTTTGTTACGTGCATGTGTCCCCTACGTTCATATTGCATAAATACTTTTATCGTTCCGTTTCATTTCAGTTTGGAATTACTTGCAACAGTCTAAAGAATATCATACATGCTAGGTTCCATTGAAGATAGCTGCAGAGATCTTTTTACTCCCCGTTTGATTGGTAACTTTTGGGGAAGAGAAACTACGTAAGATTTTTTACGGACGACCAAATATAAACGGTGGAAGGTCGTCAAGCAAGTGTATTAAAGAAATTCAACAGAAGTTACGAATACTGAATAGAAATAAACAACTGGATTTTGGTGTTGCGTATTGCGATTTCAGATTCACAACCGATCTACTCCAAAGAATAATTTATGAGTTTAAACTCATCTGCCGTACTTTTGAAAGAAAACTTACGTTAACCAAACGGAAAGATAAACTATTAACTGTCATGGAAAATGTTTCACAAATTACCGAGAAATTAAGACTGCTATAGAAGTTTCCTTTTATGACTTATGTTGTTATTTAATTGTCTGGTTAACAAAGAAGGCAATAGGTAATTGAACATAAGTTCAGGGATCTTTGTAGTCTGGTTTGGTGATTTTAACAAAGAGATTATATAATCTAAGCATTCACTCCATACTGGACGTGTCAAGCGCTCGAGGGATATCTAAACTTCATTTAAGATAAAATTTTATAACTGCAAACGTTTAGTTTTGATCTCGAATTATCTCAGAGTCATTGTAATTGATATTAATTTATAATAGCTTCACTTATGGGGATTTTGCCGTCTGTCGAAGCAGAGTTCGTCTTATTGAATCGGTTACCTTCTCGTTACTTGTCTGTGATCTTGTTCAGCAGATCTACGCAGCCTGGATTATCGGGAATCAAGAATTAATTTTTTATGAACAGTTTGTCAGTAGCTTATCCACTTCATTATTTTCATTTTGAGGACGAAATCATTTAATAAACTTGATCCAAAGTATGACTATTATTTTACAACAAACTGTTAAATTGGGTAAAATACGTTTTCTCAAAATTTGTTCCAGCTGGCTGTATGTGATACCTTTGCACCAGACATCGTCCCGTTTTAGCAGTGTATTCAGGATGTAAATTCAATTATCTCAAAATTCAATAGGTTAATCTTACCTCCCATGACCTTCACTGCCCAACATAACTACAAAAGAGTCGTAAGAAAGAAATTAAAATTACTCTTGTGTAACTATCCAATTTTGACAGCCATGGAAGTGATTTTGTTTTTAATTGGTAGTTACTTTATTCTTACCTGCAAAAACCAAAATACGGCCAACAGCTTGGCAAAATTCATATTGCCACTCACGAAGTGTGACGTTTCCCGAGACATATGCTTTCTGACAGCCCACTTCAGACCGAAAAGCTCTTTATAGCCAATTCTGGACGAATTTCCCTGCGTCTGAAATTTAGCACCTCCCACCGAGACATAGCGGAGTCAGCTAAGTTGTTTTTCAATGACGAAACAAGTACATTTCCAACCAATCAGGTGGACTCATTACCCAGGACACGCAGGTGTTATATCGAAGTGCGGCACGCAATTTATCCCGGCAAGTTTTTTCCGGTTTCTTGAGGAAGCACTTTTTCTAAAACACGAAGCGCAAAATTCCAAACGCCCCCAGAATCTCCGTTCAGTTTTTTTCGCACATATTGTCGGCCCTTTCGGCAACATCCCACTCAAGCCGCACCACCAGTCGCCAATTTAAACAATTGACCAACTGTACAATTATATCACCACATCGGACGGTCTATCCTAAACTACCGCGCAGTTCTGGCTCCAGTTAAAGCGAATGGCTTTGATAACTTGAGGTATCAACTTAATTAACTTTCTGCTTGCAAGAGCCGTTGTTGATCCTTGAAAGGATTTCCTCATTAGACTAAGGGTTCAACCTGTGTGCTCACGATTTTCAGATATTCATGAGATTGCCATTTTCATGAATAATAAATAATGTTATTTCTACAATCTCATAAACTTGACTTTGCTCTCAAAGATTTCTCTTTTACCCACGCAAAAACCCGAAAATAGTCATTTCTAAATAAAGATCTGGAAGACATGTTAAATATTTTCCATCTCGGCTTAAACATCTATTCCCTCATTCGGACTTTAATCTTTTCCCTTATTACGCCAGTAACTTAGCCATCTATGCTGAATTAAAACTTGAGGTATGTCTTCGTTCAAAATGTCTCGTCTTGACTCCCGTTGGCTCAGTTTGATGAGGAGATATTGTTTTCAGATTTCGTTCAAATCCCAGATATAAGTTTCATCATGATCGATTACTGAAATTAAAGTCAGGTTAACGACAAAAGAAACTGTGAGTTAACTCCATCTGCCATCTGCTTGTCAGTTTGTTCAAGGAATATTTGACATGTAAGCTTAGTAACTTGAAATGATAATTATATCTGGCGAGAAAAATTTTCGAGTGTCTTTAAATATATCATTCTGGCTCTCCAAAATTTACTTTGCCATATATCCCTATCAATTTGGCACCCTGCCTTTCTATATACCTACCTACTTTTTACTAGGCTGAGGACATCACTGTTCAAGTTTCAGCGTTTAATTATGATTATCAGCGAATTAAATGAATTTAATTGTAAACAATGAATGAATTATTTTCAGTGTTATTTAAGTAAGTACACTGTGTGGAGTTTCGGGGGATTCTGGATTTTCCATAGCCTTTGGCACACAGTAGCCCCCAACTCGTGAAGTGGTTACGCCCGTGTTGCTCAGAATATAATTAACACACAACCGTGCATGAAGGATGGACATGTCAAAAACTCATTCCTTCCGTTGTAGAACTTTCATTTAGTCTTTAGTCTAATCGCAATTTCTGTATTATCTTTCCCCATTACTTCAAAACAACGCCCGATTCAACATTTTATTGCGAAAATGATGCAATTTCAAATTAAATGCATATAAAACTAGACGATCTTAAAGCAGAGGAAGAAGTTCGAGCTGAGATTTCAGCCTCCATTACGTATGGAAAAGAAACGACATTGCAACTTTTAACCTGGGATTAAGATTGGTCGTCTTTGGAAATACTGAACTCCGAACGTCAAATCATTACACGCCGCGCAGTGACGTAGCCAACCGGTTGGAATATTGGAGCCAGGGGCGTAAATGTAGGGGGGTGGGGTGGTCCACCCCCCAGGGCACTGGCCAGTCGGTCTCAAAAATAAAAAAAATATGCGATAGAAAGATTAAATGCGCTGCCAAGTGAAGACCAACTAAATATCTTAAGACCGACTGCATTCATTGCAATATAATGATTTCGCAGTTTACAAGTGGTATTATGCAGACTGACATTGGTCCACGTGTAGTGCGGTCAAAAGGTCATTTAATGATATAATTTCGATCCTTTCGTGTGCGATGTTTGCATCTAGTATCTGCTAAATTATCTATAATAAGATTATGATATTAACGCAGCTTACTATACGGTTTATCTTAAAATGTATCTTGAAATTTTGCTTTTAAACCTGAATTCTAACAGAAAATCTGTTCTCAGAACGCTGGAATTGCCATTTCGAGTAGCCAAATGTTAAAATTTTCCCGGGGGAGCGTGCCCCCGGACCCCTCTAGATGGCTCGTGTCTTCGGCACTCGAGTCGGTCTCAATTCTCATCTACACCCCCCAAACATTATCGATATGTACGCTCCTGATTGGAATATTGACGCAACAAGTGAAGATATCCCAGAATCTATTGCAGAGAGCCTAAACTACAAAAGCTCTCAAGTAGAATTGGCCCAAGGGCAAAAATTCTTACTTGCCACGCTTAGTACGCACAGGAGGCCACAATAGTTGAGATCGGACCTCGCTATTGGCGCCATAATGAGATGTTTCTCTGTTTGGAGCAATCGAACGAAAACTTTATCCACTGAATAGCACTATAAAGTATGGATAACTTGTGAACGATTTGGTGGATAAAATTAATGTGTAAAAGCTACCGGAACGTTTCAACGTGAAGACTCGTCACAGAAGTGTCCGAGTTCTCTAAGTTTCTAGCATTCTACTTTCACATTGTCTGGATAAAACTTAAGCTTGGTTGTTAAAAACTACGACAGTGTGGTTGACTCAAAAATCCCTGGTTGTTAACCGCTAGCGAAGAAAATACTGGCCTGCTATGACTACATTCCTCGGTCATGAGAAGTTAGATTCATCCTGTTGTGCTCGGGTCAAGCTATCGCTAGGTAGAGTCTGTTTACCAGTTTGTTCATCGCCCAAATTAGGCCTGTTTTTCAAAACGTTTCCCACAAACCGACTTAAGAGTTGCCGTTGATTTCGGTGCAAAGTTTATCCAGTTATTTTACTCAAAAACAACTATTTATATCGATGAGCTAACTTGTTACCAGTCTTAAGTACTGATATTTCAACGGTCTGTTTAAAGAAACCGTGTGACGCTTATGGCTGCAAAAATGAAGCTATAGATCTAGTCATACTACCATAGCTTAATTTACAGCTTATGATTTTGGTTATATAACAGATCTGAAACGAAAGAAATGGTGTTCCAGAGTCTTTTTCTATTCTAACCATTACTAGAAAGTTAAGCGGACGCGCGAGGATATGATAAAATATTCGTCCCGATGGCCTTGCGGTTATTTTTTTTTTTTTTTACGATATAGTCGCGTCTGTTTGGCTTTCTACTTTTCGCTAGCAATTGAGTTAGAAATGCGAGCAGTGAGGTCTTAATCACCTCCATTTATACAGAGCTAAAATACATTGTTTGCGTTCCGTTTAGCGTGCCGCTAAAAACATGCTGCTGAACACAGGAAACTTAAAACGATTGACGAAAAACTGATATATAAGCATCTGATGAAGGGTCCAGTATGATTACTAACATAATCACGTTGAAAACTTCGGTTTATCTTAGACTTACATTCGTTAGAATTATCCTGTCTGAAACCTGTAGAGAGAAATAACATCTCGAAGCAGTTTAAAATGAGTTAACCCATTGAATGACTTGTTAAGAATCCTTTGCCCACTGATTTCTCAAGCAACATCAAAATGAATGTAATTCCTCGTAAGGTGTGCAGTGTGCATTATAATCAAAATTCGATAGATAAAACACAAATTTAAATGATGTTAAAACGATATTATACTGTTAATAATTGTGTTTCATTTATCGAATTTTTATTATAACGTACATCTTATTCAGAATTTCATCAATTTAGATATCATGACTTGTTAAAACAGTGATTTTTTTTCTGTGGTCCAGGAAAAATCTACTCTTTCAATAACTGTATTTTACGCTCCTCATAAGATACTGACATGTCAAGCAAAATAATGCCTCTCTTTGATGCATTTTGATGAAAGAAAGATGCTAGAATATTCACAAGAAAACCGATCTTCTTTAACTCTGATATCTGAATTTGCCCAACGTCAAACGGCTAAAATTCAAGTGGTGAAGGGTGAGCAGAATCAGCCATCTGCTGAAACTCTCTACTCACAGCCTTCCTGTAATACAAATGAATATTTGATTTCACTATTTTTTTACAGTTTGACATATCTACCTTTTTCTGAATTTCAAAATGTGGTATCACTCTGAAATCTGCAAATTCACACGAACAGTATTGTGAAACGTTACCGAATTAGCTTGCTTGAGGACGTCCACCATCTGGGAAAGTTAAAGTTGACAATACAGCCTGTAAAGCACCTGAAGAGATTACATAATGATTCTTTTATTGTTTGATTCTTAAGAGTACCGGGAATGTAAGTACATCCACGAATTCTCCTGTTATGTATTGGCAATCTACACTCGTAAAGATTCAACTGGTAGCAAGTTGGGCCAGGGTTGTTACAAAGCTCTTTGAAACTGTTTTTGTTACAAAGCAGGGTTGTTACAAAGCATCCAGCCAATATCAAGATATGTTTGTACTGTTTGTTCCCAGTTCTTGACAAGTCCGCAACGGGTCGTTTAAAACCTCGTTTACACAACATTTTGGCCAAGGCTAAAATGTTGGCACGGGTGCAGCTCTTTTTTCGGCACGGCACAGGTAATTATCTCAGTGTAAACGGTGCAGACCTGCTAAAATTTGGGTACTCGTGCTTAAGAAATTAGCCGTGCCGAGCACTGCCATAGATGTAGGTTTCGGTACGGTTAAATTGCCTTGCCGTGCTCAAAAATAGTAGTGTAAATTGGCCTTCAGACTTGTCAAACATGTTTGACGACTTTATCGGACTTGTGACAAGTTGTCCCACGGAGTCTAACACCGCTTCTCGGGCTCTTCAACATAACAAGTTGCTATACAACAAGCATGTAGCAACTTGACGAAGTTACGCTATTGCTACAGTTTGTTTCAGACTTGCTACAAACCTGTTGCGAAAACATCTTGTTATAACAAGCTGGGAGATTTTTACCTGTGCACATGGTAACCAGTGTTTTTTTCCGATGAAACTTTAAAGTCCGTACTAGTTTCTGGAAAGTGTATAGTAGACGTGCATACCTTATTGTGGTAAACAAAGGGTTAAAAACAGAATTCGTTGACATGTTTTGTTCTGCCACTTCGTCAAAGATAGGACGACCTTCCTTTCTTTCTTGTTCAGTTCTACAACAAATCTTAATACTTTTGAAATTTATTTGCTGATCTTTCTTGTGGTGTCTTTCCTGACCTCTTCTGTAAAAGTTTGCACTTTGCGCCACAGTCTTTTGCCTTTGAAGGAGTACGAACAAACAGAGTTTTCTTCGGCTCTGAAAGTGAAAACCGTATAAGGTGTATATTTGAATTGGGGGGTGGTTGATTGTTGTTTGGTGGAAATGTTATATTGCCACGTGCACGTGCCTTTTGAGACTCGCGTGCACGTGTTGTTGCACATGCATGTGCACGTGGACCAACAGATGCACCTGTATAAAGATGCACATGAACTTGCATATTTATATGCATATGAGCCTGTACAGGCACAATCTCGTTCCCAGGACATTTTCCCTCGGCAGTGGAGGTTCCGTAATATGGCCCCAATATTTAAATAAATGCATTTATCCAATTCATTAATAATTCATAAAAGAAAAACAAGAGAAAATGAATATTTAACATTGTAATTAAAGATGCAACATCGTCCGAATTTACATGCACCTTTTCCTTCGAATTTCTTGGCGTCAGATGCTTCGTATCCCCACAGTAGTGCGTAAATATACACATTCAGATGCATTCATTAGATAAGTAATTTAAAATATTCGGGTCAGACTTTTATATGGGGGTTTACAAAACCTCGCCTTTGTAAATCCCCGTACAATTCGGTCGTTTATATTTTAAATAGTTTTTACAAAAAAAAATTGATACAGAACTGACTAAACGACCATCAGCCCTGTGTCACATTTAGGTACTAGAGTTTGTATCAACCAGTTTTGCTAAATTTCTAACCACTTATTTTGACCATTATTTCTTCTAAATATTAATCTATAATGTAGTAATAATGGACGTTTTATAAGTAGTTTACAAAATTGGTGTCCGTTCTGTATCGGGATATAAAAACACTCAGCTTCGCCTTTTTTCTGTGTACCTCATATAATACATGACTATATATACATTGTAGTACATTTACATAATAGTATCATAATAGATAATATTACAGTATATATACATATTTTAATATTTCTTAGGTATAATTAGATATACCATGTAATTCAGTTTTTAACTGCAAAATGGTTTCAATAAACAGATTGATTGATTGATTGATTAAACCTCGATACAGAACGACCACTCCTGTTGTAAACATTACATACACATGATGACATTCATATTCGTATACTTATACCTACACCTAAACCTTCACCAGAAAGCTTTGTATGGTGTCATTATTCTACCGACCTTTCCAGTAATTCAGCGCATTCCTTTTCCCCGTAAATCTCTGCTAATCTTCGGGGAGTATCTCCATAGTCATCAGGCGTATCAATCGGCGTACAGTAGTCGATCAGCATTTGTAAATTATCAACTCTTCCTGCTTCGGCCGCGCAGTGAGCTGGTGTCCATCCTCCGACCATTTTTGCACCAGGGTTGGCTCCGGCTTCCAGAAGAAGCTTAACACTTCGAGGGTTTCCTTAAAAAACCCAAAGTAGGTTTTTTTCAGTTTTACATTTTGTTTTTAGCTAAGCAGAGGAAATTGTTTGTGTCAAAAAAAGTCAAACAAGGGGCGTGTTCTGCTGAGCTCGAGCCAAAAATCAGTCTGAGAGTCAAAGGAATATGGATATTGTTGGGGTCGGATTGATTAAAACTAATCAGTAAAACTTTTTTTTTTGTACAATACCTCGTTCGGCAGCACAGTGGAGTGGAGTCCTATTTCCCCACTCAACATCTGGCTGGTTTATCAATATTCTTCCTTTTCTCAAGTAAATGTCTAATTCCTCAATTCTTCTATCATCACCGTTGCTCGCAGCTTCGTGAAGAAGCAGTTCCATGACAATTTGAGCACTTTGTCTTTGTTTAGAGTCCTGGCTATCAGTCATGATTGGTTTGGGCGGAAGGCATCAAATACTTTCGAAACCTGTCAACCAAACCATGATTGTATTCCAATTGTTAGCATGTGTAAAAATGTACATAAAATATAAGCTTCAAAAAGATAGATGTGATTTTTTTTTTAGTTTTGATATTTTTATATTTTTTAATTAAAGCACGCACCCTAACCCGTCGTGCTTCCATATGCCCATGATTAAATAATTAGTCAATGTAATTTTTAATTAGCTCAGCGGGCATGCGTAGACAGTGGTCTTGTCAAGTTGTTTTTCTGTTACGACGGCACGAACCACGCACGTCAATGCAAGAAGAAAAATTTTAGGCGTTTCCTTTCGTGAATTTCAAACTTGTTAAGCAAAGAAAAAAAAGGAGAAAGTGCAACTACAAATCTAATTTTAAAGACTTTTCATCCGAAAGAGTTTTTTTAAAAACTCGCTAGCTTTATAGCAAAAGCTCTGGTTTGACAACCTTTGGCAAACCCGCCAATATTAAGTAGTGTTATTCTTCATTGAAATATCAAACCTGATACCAATGATTCAGACGAATTGATGGATTGCACGTGACGCCATGGCGACCATGTTAGTGGAACTTTAACAAGTTAATCTCATTAACTTGTATGTGGCACCAACATGGCCGCCGTTTAATTGCGTTTTGAATCTCATGGGATTGGTTAAATACCACCAATTCGAAAAAAAAAAAACAAAACAAATATAATGTGACTTAATTCTGAAAATTGTGAGTATATGCCAAAGATTCGACGCTTCAGAGTTTAAGAATCCAACTGTTAACCATAGAGATTTATTTCATTGACACCGTAGCGTAGGGAAGCGGATAACACAGGCAACATGTACCTTGTGGCGGTTGTACCAAAGACCGTTTGGTACTTCCCAAACTTATTCTGCGGTAACAAAAACATGAAAAACTATAATAATATACAATGAACAGCTAGTAATATCAGTATTGAAGAGTTTTCGGTCATTGAAATGAGGGGCAAAATATCTGGGACAAAAATACCTTTTAAAGTTAGAGAATATCTATTTGTTGGGAAACAGGAAAAGTTTGGCCCCCTATCGGGAGGTACCACAACGCAACTGTATACTCTGTATTGAACTTATAATTATTACAAGGATAGAAACGCACATAAATTATGTCTATACCAATTACTGTATGTGAAAATGGAAGTTCTGAGAAAGCCAAGAAAGCCCTGGGAACAAGGTTAACCTACCGTTACGATAAGAGGATGCAAATATCATCGGGAAACTATATTAAAAGCTTTACATAGCTTAAGTAGAAGAATGAACTCGGGCAGAGAATAATGATGTTAGATGTTACTCCGAGTGACAAACCGGACAAGTAGAGAAAACTTGAAAAGTAGAGAATCCCTGCCGGGCCAGGTAGAGTTTTCTCTACTTGTCCAGTATGGTTCGTCACTCGGAATGACATCTGACATCATTAAAAGCTTTGCGTTCGGCACACGGTCGGGGCGGCGAGGAACAAGGTTAACCCTGAGCGGAGGTAGGGCGGGCTTACTCCGAAATATTTCATTAAGGCGGAAGCGGCATCAAATTTTGGCCGAAGCGCGGAATCTCGAAGTGTGCTCCGAATACCTATATTTTATCCATATTAACATTGAAATTTTCCGGATTTGTTTCCTTAATTTCTATATAACTAGTTCTTGCTCTCTTAACTCATGGTATAGTTTCGTGATTTGATTTACCGAGAGGATTTCCGCAAATCACTTTTCACTAGTTAAGGACTTCGAGTATACTCCGTAATGATATTTCTTCATTGTTAGTCATATGTGACAAAGAGTTTCACTTTCATAATTATGTACCTCG
>JBAHVQ010000476.1:352706-378301 GCA_036872915.1 Nanipora kamurai | reverse complement strand
TCTTTAATACCCGATATTTTTTCTTTTGTTTGAGCTTGTTTTGCGAGGAAGAACATTGACAAATAATTTTGAACCGAAGACTGTTTTGTTTGGAGAATTCCACACGGGAAACATTGTGTACAACCATCACGAATTAATACTATACTCGATGTACATTATAATTTATGTATAATTTCCTGCTGCTTTGATATTTGAGAACTGCTGATTATGTGTGCAATTTTAGTCTTGTCCATTGTTATTGTTAAGTTTTTTAAATAATTTGCTTGATTTTCAGCCTGTTTTTTAACCTCATCATATAATAATCACAAGATAATTAGCATAATTAGGCATACAGTAGGATAACAAATATCTCAGGAATACAGAAAGGTTTATGTAAAAAATTGGCATTTCAGGTATTTTTTTGTCATTCCCATTATGTAAATTTGGGAGTTATAACAATCTTAATTGTGCCTAACCCCAGAAGATGTAATGTATGTTTTGAACATTCGTCTTGTATAAGTAAAGTTGTCTGATTGGTTGATTGATTGATCTATTAACTGATTCATGATCATCCCCAACAAATACTAGTTTTACAATAGAATCAGGTCATATTTTCTGTAATGCCAGTATCTGTTTGATTTATTATTCACAAGAATGTAAAATATATACCATATGTATTAATGCCTTTAATCTTTTCTTTCTATAGGGGTAAAGCATGATGGAACAATGTGTGATGGTTGCAGGCAGCAACCAATATTTGGTATTCGTTGGAAGTGTGCAGAATGTACCAATTATGATCTGTGCTCTGCCTGTTACCATGGTGATAAGCATTCTCTTAGACATAGATTTTATAGAATTTCAAATCCTGGCAGTGAAAGGTATAGTATTAACAGTTTTATGACATTCATGAGCAAACTGTCCTATTAAAACCAAACACTGACATTGCTGACATTGTGTGAGTTGAAACTGAGCTCTCGGAGTTAGCTGTTCAAAGTGGACCCAGACTATTGGTTTTAAAAATTAGTTCACCCAATAAATTTGGGCTAGGACTTCAGTCTCTTAGAAATTATTGAACCCTTAAGATGTGACAGTTAAAAAATTCAAACAAATTTGTTTTATTTGGCTTTTTTTCTAAAATCCATTCAAGTAGTACATGTACACACCTTGTTCATCAGCTTTTTTGCATTTTTCAATTTTTTTATTCATACTGATGATTAATTACTTCATGATCAGGATATTGCTTATAATGCATACATGTATGATTATTATCTATATTGTCCAATGTTGTGGTAGCTTGGTGTATATAGACTAAAATTGTGCATGCTCCTCAAGCTTGTTAACGTGGAAAAGTTATCTGAGCCCCTGACAGGAATCAAACCTGTGACATTCTGATTGCCAGTGAAATACTTTAACCATTGAGCTTCATGGACTCAGATGGAAGAGCAAAGGTTACTATTTGTACTGGTTTGTGGTTGGCATGTGTACTACTAACTGCAGGGTTGACAAGTTGTGTAGTCGACATTAAATTATCTACAGCAGTGGTTGGCAAACTGTGGGCCATGAGTCCATTTCACATGGGCCACAAACTATTTTCCATACATAACATTATTTGGCCCACCAACATGTTCCTCAAACATTTTTTCTCACTACCTGACTAGCCAGTCTAGAAATCTAGTAGTCTAGTTTAGATGTAAAGCAAAAAACAAAATAGGAAGCTTACAGATTGATTAAATTTTAACTATTAAAACTAACCAATTGAGTGGTTACTTTACACCTGGGACTCAAATTTGGCCCCCCAAGCAACTGTTTCGGATATTGGGCAACCCAAAGGTGTGGCTCACGAGCCCCTGGGAAATCCCTTGGAATTGGCCCATTGGCCAAAATGTTTGCCGACCACTGACCTACAATTATGGTGGCAATGGGATGGCTTCAATTCCTCTCAGAGGTTCAGATAACTTTTCTGAGTTAACAAGCTTGAGGAGCATGCATAATTTTGATGTATGATTATATATACCACTAGTATTAAATTTCTTCTCTTAACTTGTGTTGTCATTTAGAGTTTTGATCGAGTCAAGACGAAAGAGTAAAAAGTTAACTGCCCGGGGAATGTTTCCAGGTGCCAGAGTTGTGCGTGGTATTGACTGGCAATGGGATGAGCAGGATGGTATGCAATGATTTTTAGTAACATATCAAACAAGTGGGTGTTCTGAGATGAAGCACTGGGGAGGGAATAAGAGTGGAAAACAAAGCATAGCTGAGCCTTTTTCATTACTCATGGTGATGCAAGTAACTGGCATATCTACCTATAGTACTGTATCTCTCTTGTTAATCTGTTGTTAACCATTATTGCTAGACCAGTCCTTTTTAATGTTTTACCCTGATAACAGACAATTCTATTTGTCAGAGGAAGAGCCGTCAGGTAACAATGGGCTAACTTGGTTTTTATTTCCCTCGACTGCAGGTGGTACCAGCCGTAGAGGAAAAGTCACTGAAATTCAGGATTGGAGCTCATCAAATCCTCGCAGTGCAGCTTATGTTTTGTGGGATAATGGTGCCAAGAATCTCTATCGTGTTGCCTTTGAGGGAATGGTGAGATTTGCTATTAACTCCTTCCTATTTTTACATTATTCTTCTTTCATCCTCGCATTAAGATGAATTTAATGGTGGTTTTCTCTTTAATTCTCATGCCAGAATGATTGCCTTGCAGCACCAGGACAAGTTTCCATATAAAAGACACTTTTTCAAAGCTTTCCAAAATATTATGTAATATGTTTTTATTGCATTGTGCATTTTTAGTGTGATCTGAAGGTACTAAGTGATGCCAAAGGAGGTGCCTATTACCGTGATCATTTACCACTGTTAGGTAGGAATTTCTGAACTGAATGTACAGTAAAATACACCATGATTGCACAGCACAACAAAAACCAACAATAACACAGTCATAGGATAGAAGAACAGCACAGGATGCTCAGTAGCATGCAGATGTACACATTTAGATTAAAATCATGCAGGATTTAACAGCAAAAAGAAGTAAAAAATTGTTTTAGACAGCATGATTATACTGTCACTTCAACACAAAGTGCTGTTGGTACAAAATTTATTTGCACTGAGTTATAATTTTGCATTTGACAAAAGTGAACGCAATTTTTTTTGTATCTGATTTTTTAAAACTTTTACACTTCAGGTGAAAGTGGCAGCAGTACACCTCATCCTCATTCTCTTAGTGAGTTTCAAATTGGAGATTTAGTTACTGTTGATTTGGACTTGGAGATTGTTCAATCTTTACAAAATGGCCATGGAGGATGGACGGATGGAATGTATGAGGTAAAGATCTGTACTAACAATTGAATTTACTCTCTGGGCTGAATGTTACTCATTTGAAAGTATAATGTGGCAAATGTGAGCATGCACCTACCTGTATTTTTTCATATTTGAAGTGAAAAATAACATTTTGTTTTTTAATCCATTGTCTACCAATGGCTCTCCCTTTGTTGAGCCAAATAGTTCAACGTTAGACAGAGAAAAATATAAATAGGGCCATTTTTGGCTGTTTCAGTTGACCATGCATTGAACAAGGGCCATTTTCTTGGAAAGAACTTAATGACAATGAATGATGAATAATGTTTGCAGCATTGTGAGAATTTGCTTTTTATCTCTGCATAATTGTTACTTACAAGGAGAAAGCCTTGAGTCAATGGCACAAAATTCTTGGCTGGCTATGGATACACATGTTTCTTTAACTTCATTTCTGATTGTGCGGTACTTTACCATCTTGGATTATAATTACAGTATATGTGTACCTCTTTTAGACATTGACTACACCTGGAACTATCGTGGGTATTGATGAAGATCATGATATTGTTGTGACATACCCCAGTGGAAACAGGTACTGTATGTGAATCCATCAATGTTCATCCTTTGATGCAGTTTTTGCAAATTAATTATAGTTGTTCACCAAGCCATTTGCAACTATTCCTTAAAATCTCAATTACTGCTTACAACTCATTCAGGAATTTTGTTGTACTTCCTGGAGACTTTAGTTAGTGAATTGTGTAAATCAGGACAAGCAATCATATGCTGTTCAATAATATTACCATGTGACTGCCTTTCAGCATTACCATAATTTTATTGAACTTTATTTATTTTACAGGTGGACTTTCAACCCTGCTGTACTAACCAAAGTTCCAGGGTCTTCAGCTAGTGGAGGTGCCACGGCTGTTTCGCCCTCCACACCTCCTTCTCCCACTCAGTTTCATATTGGAGACTTGGTGCAGATCTGTAATGATGTTGATAAAGTAAAGCACCTGCAACTAGGTCATGGTGAATGGACTGAGGCAATGGAGTCAGTAAGTGGGATAATAGATGTACATAAACAGGCAACATGTGGTTGTTTGTCAAGTTCATTTACTCAAGAAAATATTCTCTGAGCCCCAGATGGGAATCAAGTCAGCAACTTTCTAATCAAGGCTTTTGATGTAGTTTTCTGGTACAAATACACCAGATACAAATACAGGCAAACCTGATATTTACTCTCCTTTTGACTCTGAGGATGAAAGCCGCTAAGGCTGTCAAATCGTCTGTCACTTCCACCAACAATCTTCCTCAAGACTACACTAACCTGGACAATCAACTTCCACAAACATGAACTTGACGATTGTCGTTGTGTCCTGAGGGAGACCTCTGGGTGTGAAAGAATTTGCAGCAGTAGCTCAGTGATAAAAGTGTTCAAAGAATAACAAACAAACAACAAAATGAAATCAGTAATTTATATTCCATAGACCCTTGGCAAGATTGGAAGGATTCAACAAGTCTATCCTGATGGAGATCTCAAGGTTGGTGTGGTATTCAGCTAAGTGAATGAAGAAATGAGAATAATAAAGTTGTAATCATGATTTATGGTTCTGACATGAGGAAGGGTTGGTTGATTGGGGTGGCTTGAGCTGAATTAGGATGGTGTGAAGTGACATGAGTGGCTCACAAAATGGAGTAGGATGGGATGAGATGAAGAGGGTGCAGGAGGGATGAGGTAAGTTTAGTTGAGGTTGGGTGAAGTGGGATGGGATAAAACAAGATAGGATGGGATGGGATTGGATGAGATAATTAGTTGGTATCGGGTGAGGTCGGTCGAGACATTAGATAGCATGACATGGGGTGGCATGCAGTGGGATGGCATGAGATCGAATGGGATGGAATGGGACGAGAATGGATGGGATCTGGTGCGATGAGATGAGATGAGAGGAGTAGAGATAGGGTGACTGGAATCTTTATTTGTAAATGGCACCTTAGTTGATGGCTTTTTACAGAATATGAATTAGCCCCCAGCCTGTGTCTTTTGAAAGGCAAAATTCTTTTGAATTACTTTTGAATTTTATTCGGAACATGAACAACGAGGGTAAGGTGGGGCAATTGATGTGTTCATAAAAAATATAATCAAGAATATAAACAATGAGGTCTACGGCATAGAGTGAGATGAGATTGGTGAAGCGGGATGGCATAGTATTCAATGGAATGGAAAAGAAAGGAAGTGAGTTGGGATGTGTGACGTATGATAAGAAGGTGAGTAAGAATGAAATGGTTGAAATTGGGTAAAATGGAATGAAAGAAAATGTAACTGATATGTTACAATTGCCTGTGACGAAAACACGCGTTTATTAATTCCAAAGTTTAATGTTTTCCAGGTGGACATATGTGGTTCATCTTGGACCTACAATCCTTCTGCTGCCATTCGAGTCACTTCTTCAGAAAGTTCACCTTTAGGAGGATCTTCAGGAGGTAAGAGACCACATTAAAACATAATTCTAGCGAACCCTGGCTAACCTCGGAAACTGCGGTAAATTTACATAACCACGCTTGTATTAAACAAGCTGGTTTGGCGTAGCAATACGGGATAGAAATAAGGGGTAACAATAGGTTGTGAAAACGCAAATGGGACGGTAACACTGCGTAACATTAGCTAGAGCTAGCTTTTGAGATGGACACCTTGCTTACATGATATCGGGACGAAATCATACCAGTAGCGAAGGAAAATGGTTAACGAAGTGAAACGGTTTGTTCAAGATGATGCCAGTTGATCGGTAGGAACGCTATGATTTCATATCTTTAAGTTTAAAGTCACGGATTCAAATCATCCTAATTTGGATTACGGTTTCACCCCGTTTCATACCGCTATCATCTGAACGCCAGGCATATCATTAACATTTTAATTACGGTCTTTGTTCCAGAGTTTAGAGTTCATGTTTGTGTTTGCGAAAGAAATAAGGGTTGAAATATTAATATAATATATATTGTGCAGTTAGGCACCCTTATCTATTTCCATTCTTTTATTTTAGAACGCCTGAGTGCGCTGCTAAAAAAACTATTTGAGAGTCACGTGTCTGGGGACCCTGTGGAAGAACTGGTAAAAGGTGCAGCAAATGGAGACGTACAGAAAGTGGAAGATCTGCTCAGGAGAGAAACAGATGTAAAAAATACGTTTTATGATTTAAAATAAAATCAAGAGTTCTTGTTTTGATTATGTGTGCCACGAGATGTTAAATTGAATTAATTTTACGATGTACCAAGAAAAATTTATATCAATATTTTTGTTTAAGAGCTGAATAATTTGTTTTTTCGTATTTAGGTAAATGGGGTGTTCTCTGGCCACACAGCTTTGCAAGCTGCTAGTCAAAACGGCCACATGGACGTGGTGAAACTTCTTATCAATATGAATGCTAATTTGGAAATTGAGGTTTGGCGTGTTAAAACATTAATTACCGCTGTAATATCGAACATAATTAGGAAAGATCAGGGAAACGAATGAAAAGAAAGGAAAGGTATAAAAGGAAATGAAGGGACAGAAGATTGGAGGAAAGAAAAAGATAGATGATAAGAAATGATAGGATTGGAAAGAAAGGGAAAGGAGAGAAAAGTTAATGAGATAAAAGGAAAGGATAGGATAGACAGGACATGGTGGGTAGGAAAGGAAGCGGGGCGTGATAGGGGAGGAGAGGAAAGGAAAGAAGAGGAAAAGAAAGGAAAGGGAACCAAACAAAAGGTAAATAAACGAGTGGAAATATAATTACACCAGAGGAAAATTAAGGAATTCAGAAGAAAGGTAATGAAATGAAACAAAACGAAGCCAAACCAAAAGAATGATGCAAAAGGAGGTACAGAGGTAATTTTTCTGTTTCTTTAAAATCTATTCATTCTTCCGTTCCCAGGACAAAGATGGTGACCGTGCAATCCACCATGCCGCTTTTGGGGACGAGGCGGAAATTGTGGAGGAACTGGGGCGAGCTGGTGCGGACCTCAATGCAAGAAACAAACGTCGTCAGACACCGCTCCATGTTGCCGTAAATAAAGGTCATGTGCTGGTGGTAAAGGCGATGTTAGATCTCAAGTGCCATCCGAGTTTGCAGGTTAGTGTCGGGGCCTGTGTACCAGTTATTGCGAGAATTGGGTATGAACACGATAAAATAGGTATTAATGTATTAATCCATTAAAAGATTGCACAATTTGCTCGTCGGAGTAAATATAGCGTTGTAAAAACACCACAGTTCTCAGTTAAATCGTGCCGAGCCTTCGACTTGTTGACTCAAGTCCTCCTCCCAGCGATTACCAGCCTGATTGTTGGCTGACGTCATATAAACGAAACAACCGGTCGAACTAACTGACATAATATAAAAGAAGAGTACTGCGTTGGCAGCAAAAACTAAAAGAGGTTGGGAAACTGCCGAAACTTAGAAGTATAAAAACTGACGAGCGAACGCCGTTCGTCCTGGCAGTTTCTCAACCCTTTTGGTTTTTTAACTCACGTAAAGTTGCAAGCTAGAAGTAGAGTTCCTTTACTTATGCTGGATTACTCTGTCAGCTGCGCTGTCATCCCTAGAGGTCCAGTGAGGGCCATCCCTCATGGGTCCAGTGTTACTACAGGAGGAAACCGGAGTACCGGGAGAAAACCTGCTATGTTTGGTGGAACCAAACTGAGCAGCACTCTTCTCTGGCCAAGGTAACTTGAATCAGAAAGCCAACTCTAGTCACACAGGTGAGAGACACGTGCACTATCACTGTGCCACCAAACTCCCTGACAGGATAAGATGATGAATTTGTTAATTTAAGTTTCATGTGATTAACAATAGAAGAGCGACGACCAGAAGCTGTTCAGTGTACACACAACAATTGCCCGACAAGATCACACTTTCTGGCATCAGCGGATAATTTATCCACTCACCACTGACATATCAGGATATTTTGCTCAACCTTGTCAGTCAGGTGATCTGGAAACACGGAAGTGGACTGGGACTAGTTGTCAAACACAAATTCATTTCCAATTAGTTAATATCTCATGAACTGTACCAGATTCTGTTCTTAAATTCGTAATGAAAATACCTTTCCCTTCATTGAATACTTACCCAAAGTTTCAAGCAGTTTCACAAAAGACACAGAACGTTATAACTGATTAAAGATATGGAACTGGATTTTTATTGGGCAACTAGTCCCAGGCCTTTTGCTTGCGGTCAGATCACCTGGTAATGATATTGGTTAAATATCTTAATAAGGAAGTGAGATACGGAAAACGTTTTAAACGCCAATCTCAATCGTCTGAACGGTAATTTGAAATCCTTACAAATAAGCAAAAACAGTGTTGCCTTTTTCTCATTTCTAGGGATTTTAAATTTTTATACTTTTTAAGTAATACTTTCTTTTTGAAATTATTGTTCATATGAAAGTATTGTTCATTTGATGTATTTTTTTTATGAAATTAATTTTTTCTAGGACTCCGAGGGTGACACACCAATGCATGATGCCATTTCCAAGAAACGTGATGATATCCTCACTCTGCTATTGGAGAGTGGAGCTGACGTCACATTATCCAATAACAATGGTTTTAATGCACTCCAACATGCTGCTTTAAGGGGCAATCCAAGGTACTTGTCTATGTGTAATAACTCTGAATGACGGAGAATTTATGATAAAGTCGAAACATTGCAGTTTCATTCGTTTTCATTGTGATGTTGACTCGAATCCTCAGTTTTCAAGGTGACGTTGTTTTTCAAAATAATTTTTACCGTCTCACTGTGAAAGCTAAAAAAGTTCTGATCTACATAACGCCACTAAATGGCATAAAGTTGCTTACTTTAATGATATTATTTACATACCAACGCTTGTTTGTATTGCAGGTTTGTAGTTTGGATTTATTTTTTTGTTTTTTTTTTCTGACTTAGTGCTATGCGGATCTTGTTGACCAAGCTACCTCGCCCGTGGATTGTAAATGAAAAGAAAGACGATGGCTATTCCGCTCTTCATTTAGCTGCGTTGAACAACCACGTGGAGGTGGCTGAATTACTAGTAAAACAGGTGTGTTGCATTGGGAGGGGATGGGGAGGGGAGGGGAGGGGAGGGAAGTGGAGGAAGGGGAGAGGAGAGGAGGGGAAGCAGGGGATAGGGAGGCAGGGGATGGGGAGGCAGGGGATGGGGAGGGGATGTGGAGGAGGAGGGGATGGGGAGGGGTATGAGGAGGGATGGGGAGGGACAAGGAAAAGATGACCGGAAAAGGAGGATGGAGGAATCTTGGGAGAGGAGCCGTGTGTCAGGAGAGTAAGGAAATAAGAGTGAGACACCGCAGAAAAGGAAGTAAAAGTGAGGAAGGTTTCGACAGTGGAGGCAAGAGGGAAAGGAAGGAAAAAAGCAAAGGTTTGAAAAAGAGGGGAAACAAGAGGAAGGTGTGAAGGGAGAGGGAAGGAGGGATGGAGGAAGAGTGGAACATGGTGGGAGAGAAAAGAAATAGTAACTAAAGACGGGAAAAGAATGAGAGAATAGGGATAGAGAGGGGAGGGGAGGACGGTGGGAGAAAAAAGAAGTAGTATCTGAAGATGGGAAAGGAAGGAGAGAATTGGGATAGAGAGGAAGACAGCTGGGAACAAAATCATCTGTTCTTGCTGTTCTTTGGGTTATTGTAAGATTGAAATGATGGTGGTGAATTGCTTTTCTCATTATTTAGGGCAAAGCGGACATAAATATTCAAAACATAAACCTCCAAACACCGCTGCATCTTGCGGTTGAAAGACAGCACACACAGATTGTCAGGGTAAGTTCAGGAACTAAAGTCTGTTTAGAGGTAGCAGAAAAGGTTGGTAAATGTGTGCATCAGAAAAGAAATAAGAAACGGGTGTCTACTTGAGTTGATTATTCAGTATCCGTTTTATAGCTTCTTGTTCGTGAAGGTGCCAGGTTGGACATGCCTGATAAAGATGGCGACACGCCATTACACGAGGCGTTGAGACACCACACGTTATCCCAGCTGAGGCTTTTACAAGACATGCAAGATGTCGGAAAGGTAATAGCCACTAAACTCTATAACAGACTGGAAGACTGACCGCCACTCAAAAAGTGAAGCTGGAAATGGCCTACATGAGGCCTTTCTGGTAGTTTCCTTCAGTCCCTCACGCGGTCACATTAATTAGACCCAGTCCCTAACACAAACAATAACTCTAACCTTAACCCAAACCAGAAGCTAGAACTAACCCCCTTGGTGACCAAATACTTACGACTTCCAGGGGGTAAGTCTCCATTTAAGACAGGGTTTTTCGGGGGGTTTGATGATTAAAATGTTTTCCGCCCAAAAAAATCCCTCCCAAAATGTTTTAGCTATAGAGGTGCTGTAGCTTGGAATGACCTACCTTTAAATGAAAATTTTTAGATTGGTTAGATAGTTTTTATCCTCAGTCGTTTTATGATGTTATTACGATATTTTTAGACAACAGATATTTACATTATTTTAACCTAATTTTTTATAGTATATTTATATTGATATTTAAGTAATTTCATGCACGGCTTTCTGAAAAACAACCATTTTTATTTCTTTTAACTTTGATGTTTAGAACAATTGGTTGAGATGTTACCGTGTTAAAATAATTGTAAATAAATAAATAAATCAGCTGAGGTCTGTTAACTTTTTTAAGGTTACAACCTACAAAATAATGTAGTTTTGTTTGGAAAGAACTTTAGTTATTCTTACTTTTCCATCATTTTTTTGATATTTCAGTTGCTGATTGGTCTGGGAAGTCACGGAGGCGACAAGAAAAGTAGCGCGTCAATCTCGATGTTTCTCGCAGCCAACGGTGCTGATTTAACATACAGAAACAAAAAAGGACAGAGTCCGTTGGACTTGTGTCCCGATCCAAACTTATGTCGTGCCCTAACAAAATGCAATAAGGAGAAAAGCAGGTTCGTCCCAGTTTGTTTTTTAGTTTACAGGAATGGAGGGAAGAATGAGGAGAAGAGGGAGTAGTGAGGAGAGGAAGAAAGGGAAGAAAGAGTAGAAAAAGGGAATGAAAAAAGAGCGGGGACTGAAGAAGGGAAGGAAGGAAGGAGAGAAGATTAAACAGGGTCACCAGGGAAGAGTCGGAAATGAAGGATAGCTAAGTGGAGGGAGCATCAGCTAAAGCCTTTTAATCCATAACATACTTATATTCGTCCTATACAGTAGACAGTATGTAATCATATGTAATCATATTCATTTTCACGGCAATAAGGTTTATCTACTTTAATACTGTTCTTACTGTAGTGATCAAATTCCAAACAACCAGCTGACCTCCAGCACACAAAACAAACCAGTGGAGGAGGGTGAGCACGATGAATGTATGGTCTGCTCAGATGCCAAAAGAGATACCTTATATGGACCATGCGGTCATGTGACCACGTGCTTTGTGTGTTCGTCACGTGTGAAGAAATGTTTGTTGTGTAAGGAACCTGTGCAGTCGAAAACTAAGGTAGACGGAGATTTTTGAGGAAGTCTCGTTTTTTATTGCTCTTCCATGTTTTCCAGAAAATAATAAAACTCCCGTAAGTCCACTCTTGTCTAAAAGAATCAGATGTAAACTGATCTTTATTTAGATTGAAGAGTGCATGGTTTGCTCTGATCACAAAGCGAGTGTTTTGTTTACACCTTGTCAACATATGAACGCTTGTGCTGGTAAGTAATATTACCGTGTATTTACTCATGATCCTCCGAAGCAGATTATACACAATTTATTCCTTCCTTTCTTTCTTTCTTTCTTCCTTCCTTCTTTTCCTTCTTCCTTCCTTCCTTCCTTCTATCCTTCCCTCCCTCTTTCCATTCTTCCTTCCTTCCTTCTTTCTTTCCTTCCTTCCTTCTTTCATTCCTTCCTTCCTTCTTTCATTCCTTCCTTCCTTCTTTCTTTCCTTCCTTCCTTCCTTTTATCCTTCCTCCCATCGTTTTTTCTTTTTTTCTTTCTCTTCCTTCCTTCCATTCTTTCTTTCGTCCTTCCTTTCGTCCTGTCTTTTGTCCTTTCTTTTGTCCTTCCTTCGTTTTTTCCTTCCTTCCTTCCTTCCTTCGTTCCTTCTCTTCCTTCCTTTTGTCCTTCCTTCCTTCTTTCGTTTTTTCCTTCTTACCATCCTCGCTTTCTCTCTTTATCTCTTCGTTCTTTTTATTCTCTTCCTTCTTTTCTTCATTTTTTCTTTGAACTTTTCACCCATCCATTCTTACATCCATCATTTGTTTATATCCATCTTTTTTAGGTTGTGCATCATTAATGAAGAAATGTGTACAATGTAGAGAAGTTATCCAAAAAGCCATACCATTTGCCGTGTGCTGTGGTGGGCGAGGTATATGAATATTTTTACGTACGTGATGGTTAATCTTTACAAATCGGAGTGCAGTGCTGCGTAGTTCAGTACAACTGAGTGCAGTGGAATACTGTGCAGGATAATGAAAGTCGGTGCAGTCCAGTACATTAGTACAGTACAGTAATCTAAATTACTGTGAAGTGCGGTGCAATTCAGTGAAGAACAATGGAATGCACCAGAACATAGTAGAGTGGGCTATGATTGGTACGGTATAAGAATATAATAATTTACTTTGCTCGTTGTTAAAGCTGTGGGATATTGAAGCAATATTATTTTACTATAATACAAATAACAGAGACATTTATTCAATGGTTTATTTTAGCACCAGATGCACTTTCGACCCACTCGTCACCAAAACGAGAACTAACTCAGCAAGATATTGGAAATTTGAAACAGCAGTTACAGGAAATCAAGGACCAGGTAAAGCTTCGTGATACTTCCCTGGAAGTCACATGTTACGTTTCGCCATCGACTTTCGTCTCGATTTTCTCTCAAAATACTGGTTTGTCTGAGAAGTAATTTCAAACACTCGTTTGGTATTCTTCCTCCTATTTCAAAATACCTCGAAACTCGTTATAAAAACTCGGCTTCGCTTCGTTTTTAAACTCATTTCTCGGCATTTAGAAATCAGAGGAAGATCACCAACTCGTGTTTGGACTTCATATTTCGTTTATTTTTTCATTAATAGACTCAGTGTCCTGTGTGTTTGGACAAACGGAAAAACCTTGTATTTCTGTGTGGTCATGGAACATGTCAGCTATGTGGAGACAGAATGTATGAATGTCCAATCTGTAGAAAACCAGTGGAAAAGAGAATCCTCCTTTTCTAAGTTGCCATGGATTTTTTAAAAATTCCAAGGTTTGTGATAATTAAATTTTATTGTATCATTGAGCCTGTTCCCTACCCTACTGTATTGTCACTCCTACATTTATTTTCTAACTTAAACTGTTGCTCACTATCTGTACCCCACTACCCCTACCCTCAACACACCATTTCCTCTCCCATACCTACCACCCGGTAATTTCACACCTATTATCCAACCTATATGACAGCCCTCGATGCAAACCTCTACCTATGTGGTACCGACCACACCCTACTTACCACACGCTGCTCACTACTCTCTAGCCGTCACACTCTACTCCATACCACCTACTCATCGTGCACTAGCCGTTACTTCCCACCTACCACGCCCTGCCCACTACCCTCAACCCACTACCCCCTACCCATCACACCCTACATACTACTCCCAACCCACCACACTGTACCTACTACTTTGTACCAACCACACCCAACCCACCACTTCTTACCTACTACACTTTGCCTACTACTTGCGATCGTCACACCCTAATCATTACCTCTTACCCATTACACTGCTTCCTACCTAGCACGTCCTACTCACTGCCCTTGCCCACTATATCCTGTACCCTGCACTTCGTTCTACCAACTGTCGCTTATTACCAGTTCTCTCTATTTCCCACCCCTACCTGTTTTTAGTTTTACTTGGAAAAAATTGTCTTCCCTTGGTCTGCGGGAAAATTCGGGCAAATTTTTTCTCGTCTTGATTTTTCTCCTGAATCACTAAGAACTATGGACATTATTGATGATTACTGAATCTTGATCAACTATTTCCTTGTATGTAGCTTTCAGCATGCGAGTATTTGAAATCCCCAGATAATTCTATCTATTCTGTAAATAATTCTATGGATAACCCATTTTTTGGACGACCCACTTTCGTTTTTGTTTATTTTAGGTCATTGCAATCAGACGGAGGCTGTCAAACGCAAACTCCACTCCACTTCCTCCGTACGCTTTAGGATGAGTAATACACGAACAAGTTTCTTCACCTGGTAATCACCTGGAATGTTCTTAGATCCTCGCATCTCTCGAGGGACGGTAAAAACCCACAACAGCTTCAATGACTCGTGAAATATCGCTTGAATCCTGGACTAAGATAAAATCTGATGTACTAAGATACAGTGTTCTGTATATTTTGCAGGGGAATATATATGTATATATTGGGTACTAAAAGCTTTATAAGCAACTATTGTTCCTCGTGGTTTTGTAATTGGAGCAAGCAAAGCTGTTGTAGCCAGTGTTGTGAAACTAGATCAAATCAGAGCAAAATTTCGAATACCGGAATCATACACTGTAAGATCCAACTGCGAACAGTTGCGAAAAGGTAAATCTCGAACTTCAGGCTTCCCGATTCGCATATTCATAAATCTAGGAGTAGTCCTAGTTGGATCTTAAAGGGAGCGATTCTAACTTTCGAAAACTTACTTCAACTTAACCCCTTGATTGCGGAGGGCGAGTTTGTTCGTTTTTTACTCTGGCTAACGGCAGATTTTATGTATCCAAAGGAAATCCCTCGATGCCAAGGAGTCCGTGCTAACTCCATCTCTTGTGTCCCAGTTTAAATGACAAATATTCATTGAATACCCGGTTAGTATTTTTTTTTGCGCCTAGTTTGAATCATTAAGAAACGTAAAGTCAGTAAGCATAAAGTGATGAGGTATTACGGGGTACAGCACGACATCACTCACTTAAGTCAGCAACGTTATCTCTTTGAATATGGTGAGTATTATCGTATACTATTATTTTTGTCTCCCATTTTAACTCCCAAATTATAATAAAGCTTCATCAAAGGAACATCAGTGGCGAATGGTAAGGTGTTTCTCGACCAGTTTTCCTCCTGAGAGGGTTCTTTGCTAAGTCAATGATTATTACTTGGTGCGTTAGGCTCATCGGTAATACAATTTGTAAGTCCAGTATCTTTCCATGAATACAAAATAAATTTAAAATGTACGATACACACTCAACATGCTTGAAACTTGAAAATGAGCATTCTTCCCATATTTTTTTATTTTCCAAATTCTCCACTCCTACACCCAATCTAATTGACCACTCAAAAGACCACCTCAGAAGGACTGGGTTCTGGATAGCGAATACGAGCTGTGATTGGTTGTTTGTTGCATGTGTAAACTTTCATTCTATGACAGCCCAGGCAGGCATCAAGAACCTAGTCCTGCTAGGGTTTCTTGGTGGTCAATCTCAACTACTCTGCTCTAACTTTTATCACCGTTTTTGTGAAATTTCTTTTAATACCCGTTTTAAGTCAGTTCAAAATGGCTTCACCCATTATTTTTATGCCTTTCCCCAAAGCAGCTGCTACTCCAGCAGTAAGCGGTTGTCTTGCCATACCAGTCCCTGGTAGTTGGTCTAAAGGGTTCTTGATCTGCCATTAAGCCCATCTGCTCATTAGAACTCGCTGAGGACAAAAGGCTCGTACCATACTTTTTCTTATTATAATATTGAGAGTGTTCACAAACAATTATTTCTTGCAAGTTCATTTTATTTCATTGCCCCAGCGATCCAACTGATCAGTTGTCTCAACGAGATAATTTTACATACTTGTGTACATATTCTCAGAAGATCTCGGAGGCACTATTCGGATAATTAAGGAAATCTGATCTAGTTAGTTATTCACATATTCTTCCGGTTTAAGTCGCTATTTTAAGATATTTTCTTGTGCTTTACAGAAAGTGTTTTAACGCTTGCTGTCGACTGAACAATTTAATCTTATATTTACTTTAATTAGTTTAAATGAATTTGTGTCTGTGTTTTTCAGCTGAATGTCTTCGTCTACCGCCCTTTCATGGAATCTACAAAAATTAAGAAATACTTTGAATAGATCTTTATCAGGTAGGCTGTAAGTGGACTGGCAAAGAAAGAGAAAACTACGGTACTTATAAATATGTTTTCTCTTTTTTTTCTGATCCAACTTTATTTCATTAAGTGATAACAAAAATCTTGTAGGTAATATTTGCTTGCCAATTCGGCTATTCATTGTTTTCCCATAGTTATTTTGTAGTTAATGTAAGGTATATTATAAAGAGGAAAAAATCAACCCGAGCGCTCAGTTTCACGTCAACTTGAAGGATATCTCGATTGAGATTGGCCCATCTTCAACCATTTGCCATCCATTAATTCTTTGATGGTTTGGATGGTAATAAATGTTATTGATAAAACGTACGTAGAAACACCTCAATGTTAAGAAAGATCTAACAATGATCTAACAAAGAATTATTTGGCATCTGTTAGTAATGTTTAAAATATTAATTAATTAAATTGATTAAAAAATAAATTGATAAATCAAGAAAGCAAAAAAGTGAAGGAACAGAGTAATGAGAAAAATAATAACGAAATAAAGAAGTGAACATATTAATAAATAAACCAATGAATAAATAAATGAGCAAAATATTCCTTCGTTTGTGGGCACTTTCACGTAATTACCAACAAGAAACCACGGTCTCTAGGAGATAAAAACTGAAATTTACACTACGATCAGTCTCCATATCAATCCGCTTTACGCGAACAAGACAATTGAACGTGACATCTGATATTCAAGATTTATTTCATGAAGTTTTCCCAACGTAACTTACTTTTATTTCTTAAATTCGTCGATTCCCTTAAAATCCAAATCTCCAACTGCAAACTGAAAGTCGTCGTAGTTTCGTCTCCTGTGACCAACCATGTTAGTGCGAGAGAATCTGTCGTCACCTTCTCCGTAGAAACTTTCAGAATCATCCTCATCCTCTTCTTCACCGATATCAGCGTTGTAATATTCTTTCCCAAAATTGTTCTCGTCCAGTGACTGCAGCTTACTAAGTTCTCGGTGTTTCGCGTCGTCCACGAAATAGCCAAGGTCCGCACTGCGACCCAGTCTTGGGGCCATGTGATAGAGATCAATACTGCGACGATTTCGTGTGTTAGCCTCTCGGCCAAATCGTTGGCGATTGCTATTTCCATTAGTAATTTCACTTCTTCCTCTCCTTGGTCCCGTCTCGACTTCGCGTCCTCTTCGAGGTCCATCGATTTCGTCCCTTCCCCTTCGTGGTCCATTGACTTCGCGTCCTCTTCGAGGTCCATAGATTTCGTCCCTTCCTCTTCTAGGGCCGTTAATTTCGTCCCTTCCTCGTCTAGGGCCGTTAATTTCGTCCCTTCCTCGTCTAGGTCCATGGATTTCGTCCCTTCCTCTTCTAGGTCCATGGATTTCGTTCCTACCTCTTCTTGGTCCAGTGCTTTTGTCTATGCCATCTTTTTCGTCCGTTATTTCGTTCCGTCCTCTTCGTGGTCCGTCAGCTTCCAAAGCTTTCAGGAAATCATTTTCTTCATTGCTGGCTATGGAGCGACATTCACTCAATAGTACTAAACAGAAAGCCGCCAAAACGACATTGTACAATATAAATGTAGCCATACTGGCTTCTTTCCTCTAGAGTTTGCTGGTTGTTTTACCCCACTCAACCTGGGCAACGTCCAAAGTTCCCTTCTTTTATGCTTTGTCGGCACCCACGGATTTCAGCTAATAAATTTATAATGGTCAGAGGACATCGATAAGAAACTACTGTCCGGTTAAACAATTTACGTTCATCCAAAGACACCTGCCCTACTAATTGCTTAAATGAACTGCTTTGGTTAAAAAAACGTGGGCATTCAGAATGCCATCAAATTATCAAATTCTACTTATATTGATATTCTTGTCTATTTTAAACGACATTTAACACTTCTTTCAGACGCGATATTTTGAAATTTGAACCTTATTTTTTTCAAACTTCCTTAGATGGATACTTTACAAGCGTTGTTCTTTCTGTAATGTTTTCCGTAGAATTGTGTTATGATAAGGAAACACGGTACCTTTTCTTATTCCATTTTGGATTATAAGTTTTGTTAAAAAGGAAATTAAAAATGCTGGTGAATTAGTTCTCCATAGCGAAAACAACATTTCCAGATTTATATTCTGAAGATAGAAAAAAACGAAGGGGCGTAATAACTTTCATACTTAACTGCACATTGAGTGGCGTTCTTTCCCCAGCAGCAAAAAGATTACGAATGTTTACATATTTAAAGACGTAACAGGTTAAATAATTCATGAAATTTTCTTCCCTGTCTGCAAAATCTTTTCAGGCAAGATCATTCAAACGTCGTGCTATTTTTGTAAACTAGTGCAGTTGTTTATTGGTACTTTCCTACTGGATGTAAAGATTGGTACATCGTTCCTTTATCCTGACCGTACCTCCCGACAACAACCTGTGTACATTACCAGTCGGTGTGGCGATATTGTGCATATTTTTATTAAACCAAGTTTGTTCAATGGTACAACAAATGAGATTCCTGTTTTCAATGATGAATATTGTCGAAATCGTGAACTCGAGCATTGAAAATGGATTTCCTTCAGTTTAGTTCCAGCTGGAAAAGTAATATGTAGGAATTGTAGTGGCAAACACTTGGATCCACTGGAGAATGAAAAGCTTTATCTTTTTTCATTGGTATTTTGCCCGTGGCAAATCGGTTAAATTTAAATTTTTTGGCCTTTTAGACTGATATCTGATGCGGTTTCCATTAAATCAATACCGTGAATATTTTATGCCGACCTTTCCTACATGATGGTAAAAAAAAGGATCATTGGTTGTTGTAACAGTTAAATTGATAATTTATTCGATTATTAAGCTAAAATCCGAAAGTATTTCGTAATTATTGTGCCATAAAAAGATATATACACGTGTGTTTATCAACAAGATAATGAATACTCGTTTTGTTTTCATCGATATTCGGCAAGAACCTACTTATCGAAATCATTTCTTTTTTCCGTCGCTGTTTTTTGGAACAACAAAAGGAATGATTAGACTTTTGGAGAGATCGGTAAGTTATATTCCATCTCACGCGTTGACTCTGGTAAATTTTTTGCCTACATCCAAGCCATGTTTATGTATCAACAATTAATTTTAAAAAAAAATGTCAGTTTTGTTATATTACCATCTACAAGGATTTCCTCTTGTAAAGTCTCTAGCCACGATAATATCTTGATTTATATGATAAAATTCCGACGCTTCGTTTCGCGTTTGAGGTGAGCCAGGCCCCCTGCGTGCACCAAACGTAAAGCACAAGACTGCTTGTCTGGAAATCTAAATATTTATGAATAATGCCATAACTTAAGGGAAATCAACAATTAAACCCATCCACATCCGAGGAACCATTTGTGGAACTTTTACGAAAAGGGGACATCTAATCGTTTACTTTTTTTTGAATGATGGTAGTTTTTATTACTATAATCGCTGAGATGTATTCGGGAAGTGTGACTCTCCTACACATTCTGTGCCACAAAGAGAAACGATCCTTTGTTCTAGTTCCTCCTTCTATTGCTCGTAAGGTAAATTTAGTGCATGGCAAAAGATTTCTTTTTCTTATAAATTTCCCTCATTTATGTGAGGGAAATTTCGTCGACAAGGGGAAATTTCCTCTTCCACGAGCAATGAGGGAAATTTACGGTCGAAACATCCTTGGAGAAAAAAAGAATCCGAGGTGATTTGGCAAATGAGGGAACTCTGGTGCTTTGTAATGGCTACGCAAACACGAAGTAAAACTATTAGTTGCTATTGTGTCCATATTTATAGTACACACAAGTCGTGCATTGGCATATGCAAAATTCTGTTATGTTTACTCTTGGTATTTCTAAACGAACGTCTCAGTACTGATTGTTGTAGGGTTTTTCTCCCAAAAATTAAATTTTTTATATATATACAGTATTAATCCTCATGTTGAACACGGCTGGCTTCGAATGACTTGTAATGTGAACTGCTTGGCCTGCATGTGTACCTCTTTTTGTGGTATGGTGTTATTGATCAACAAGGAAACCTGACAATTCTCGTGAGAAAATTTGATATCGAATGAGTCCCTTCAGTTTTTCTGGTTAAAGAATTGTCAGATCGGGTTTTGGATCTAGAGATAAGGGAAGAAAGGCAAAGGTACTTTCTTTGGTTAAAAATACAAATTGTTTTTAAGCCACTAGTGTATCCAGCTCACCACTCTAGGCAATTTATGCTAAACGTTAGACAAACATGGCAGAGATCCTTAGCATGTTTTGTTAACCCCTTACAAGCATGAACTCCCTGGTGCCAGATACTCAGTCACTAGTGATTGATGAAGACTTAAGTATTTTACTCTGGCTAGCGCCAGACGATTTTACTCGTCAAAAGGAAAACCAATGTCGTCAAGGAGTTAAACTCGTGGCCTTTTCTTGACTAAAGTTTGGGCTAAACGGCTTATGACTATGTCGATATCAGGAGTGAAAGCACTACTCTCTTGATTTTAACAGTTGAAATATTAATCTGTAAAACGTTTGGAGGCTCCGGTGGTGACATCAATTGCGCCAAGAAGGTGAAACAATCACTTTCTGTACAGATGCGACGCGCTACATGCATTCTGACTAGAAACGCGTGCATTGGAGTACTTTTTTGACGCAAGATTTGACTTAGGTTCCGAAACGGGTTATTTGAAGACAAAATTTACACAGGAAGTTGGTAAAATCCAAAGCCAACAGACAATTTGTGAAGTAAAGAAAATATTGACGTGTTGAGAACTCAAGATTCAAGTATGCAACAAGACACAGGGATGATTACGGTGATATTTCGACTTTATTTCAAAGTCAAATCGAAAAAGTTGGTAAAAATCGCCAAAGCTTGGAGAACGTCGTCAGTAAACCTGCGTATGGGGATCTGGACTGCACTGTCAGGAGTTAAAACGCGGTGGAGAATGAAAGACATTCAACAGTATGGATTTCTATTTAGACGAGTAAAATCGTCTGGCGTAAGCCAGAGAAAAATTAACAAAGATTTCAGATGTCAAAGGGTTAAATTTTCCATATAATATGTTCGGAAACCATTGAATTTCTTTCAGTTTGAACGTTTTTGTAAATTTGGTCCGCCAGTATGATAGGGGTATAAAACATTGTGGAAATGATTTTTTTTGAATAATCAGACTGGCCGATTCACTCCGCCTCAAACGTCCCGAAGCACTTCGAATTGGTCCTGCCCTTTTACCTACGATGTTCTCCAGTTTTCGTGTTTGAACTTCCCTGTGACTTAGAAAGAACTCAAAATTACCACGAAACGTGATACACGTTTTTATTACAAGGTCTCTAACTGGATGCAGCTCAGATAAGATAAGATTTTGCCATTTGAAAACTGTGATCAGTTGATGAAACCTTGTTCTTGATTAGATTCAGAATGATATCAAGCCGGATAGAGTAACTTAAAACCAAGAATGATACTGATTCATTAACGAAAATTCGAAAATCTTGAAATTTAAATCAATTTAAAATGAATTTACCTGAAGGTTTAGTCTGACAAAAGATTTGTTACAGATTATTTTTTTTTTTAAATCCTGGTTTTTTTAATGTGGGGTGAATAAGATCGAGTCACTGAGTTCATTAATTAGTGAAATGGTATAGTTGGTGTACATAGTTTTCAGGGTATACTTTAATGATGTAAATCGAAAGGTATTAAAAGTTTTGCGTTTTTTGATAATGAAGTTATCGAAAGGTTTAGTTCAATAAGAAATATATAACAGAACTTTTTATATGACGGTTTATGCTGATGTGAGGTTAACTAGGTTATAAATAAGTGAAATGAAGTAATTGGTTTCAATTCTCGTGGCATACTGTATCTTGCATACATAAACAGAAAGCTGTTAAAAGTTTGGCGTTTTTGCATTAGTATATCCAATTGTTTCAGTGGCGACACAGACTCACGTCGTAATGGTTTTGACACTGTAGTTCATTCGTCAGTTTAACACCTGCCAGGGAGATAATTTAGCAATCAACCAACGAATGAGATTAAACGCTACTGATAAACATTTTGGAAGGAGGATGAATATTTGGTGAAAACTTTGAGGCTGAAACATCAAACTATGGTTGACGGTTTTTAACCAGAAACCAAAGTTTCTTTCCTAAACGTCATTTGTCAATCCAATTTCACTTCTTATTATCTTTGTTTTTTCATTGCGGCTAAACTACAAACGTGGATCAACACTTAAATATTAAAAAATTGTATCACTGTTAACCTCAAAAATTTAGTTCAAAATTAAAAATTGTCGCCTGCGGGCTGCGGCATGGTTTGACGTGCTTATGGGTTTTTCTCGAACTAAACTGATATATTCCCCCAGCTTTAAGTGTGTTACTGCCATGAAAAATGTATGACAGGGACAGCTGTATGAAAAACGGAAAAAAAAACTCGTTTTACTATTCCTGTAATGACACGTGGAGCTGGTAGGAGTAAAATGAATTTTCGGGACTTATCGTCAATATTCCATCATTCGTTTACGCCAGGAAGGGAATAACTTTCATGCATAACTGTTAAGTCTCCTGGTTTATTTTTCTGGGCGGCCTCGTAGTAAAACAAGTTTACTCGCCTACTTTGATATGAATGAATGAATGGATGAATGATTACACAAAAATACATAGTAAATGTGAAAGAGCACTACAACTCCTTTGATTTTTCTTCTCAAACAAAAACAGTATTGAGGAGTATATCAGGTTGGAAATGGTCAATATTTTATTCTCATTAGGATCACATATCCAGATTTCATATATTCTCGTTTTACCAATTATTATTGACTGTCACAAGTTGTTCCCTTTGAACTGTTTTCACTAACAATAACGGGCCGCTTCCAAATTACCTTTTTTATCTAACCTGAACCAAGGATTGGCGCGTCTAGTGAAAATGAGTTTTGTTTACATGTAGACAAAAATTTTTCCATGTGAAAGGTTTCAAACCAAGGTTCGTGTTAGAGTAGATAAAAATACCTATCGGATTAAATAACTTTCCTCTTTATATCGTAGCTGCGCATTTCCATGTCGTATTAACCCTAGTTGCTTCCTCGGGCTGCTTTTTTTTTCTCATCACAACCCCCACTTAATTGTTTCCACGATATTCAAGTTGCAATACTTAAACATCAAATCCAAAGTAACTCAGAGCCAGAAATGTCAAATATAACAGCAGAATTGAGCCAATCAGAATCCACCAGATACTAAGTTCATCTAAACAAGAGCAGACAAATTAATTACATCTGATCTAACGAATAAAGCTTCAAAAATGCGCTAGTTCAAAATTCTAATATGAATAGCCACGAACGAATCATACAAGAGAAATATCTCTCGTATGATTCGTTCATGGCTATTCATACTTAGATTACGATTTTCGCCTGTTAAATCTCTGGTGAATGCGCTAGTTGTCTAAAATCGAGAGCTCTTTGAATCATTAGAAGCTGCGATGCCCACAATTTACTACAACAAGAAATTACGCATTCGATCGCCCAGCAGACCATCCGCTGGTCTGTCTGTCAGGCCGCCCGTTCGTTCAGTTGTACCCACGTTCTTCGGTTCGTCCCATCGGACCTTCGATGAGTAGGTTGGAATATTCCATCTATCCATCTTCCCACTTATAGCTACCCATTTATGGCTTACTAAATAATTCTTGGTAACTATCTTCAAACGCATCCAGTCATTGTTTATCGTGAAAAATGAGAATTGACCAAATGGAAACAAAAAAAAACTTACGTCTATTGGTGACGGTTACCAGTTTGCAAGTATTATCTGCAGATATGGTTAACAAGCCAAGTTCCTTGTTAGCATCAAATAAGGATGTGGACTGAGGTAAGAAGGTCAGTCCAGTGACAAAGATATTATGAACATCAGGAACGGTTACTAATGGCTAGAAAAAAAATTCTGATTATGTAAGGGAAAAACACTAGTTAACCAGCAAGTTATAAGAGACTGAGTTTGTGTTTGGAGACTACAGTATCAAGGCAGTAGTGTAGTACTAGTACCAACTGCACCTTTTCCCTCAATGTCACATGTAAACAGTGTGAAAGAGAACGTACTTGAAATAAGATCAAGACATACAGTATTCCCTTCTCCAGCACACTGCGAAATGTTGGACATCCAAAACAGATAACTTTTATAACTGAACCAGAGAAGAAAATTATAGGAAAGGTATCCAGTTGTTCTCCAAACAAGTAGTCACATAATTTACTGAAGCTGGACTCCTCTGCCAAAAACCTCGTATATCTTGAACAATACCTCACCGTCTGAGTTTCAAATCCACCCTGGAACTGGCTGTTCTTATGTTAAAATTGTTGCTAATTTTTTAAATTAAAGTTTGGCAATCATAGGTTCTTTGTCAAGCTAAAAACATTTCAAATACCGTTAAACTCCAAGCAATGTAAATAGATACTGAACCAGATGATGTGCCAACCCCAATGTAAGTGCCATTTTCACTGCAAAGGTAATAAGAGTTGTACTGCAGCAAATCAAAGAATGAACTGATCAAAGGGTTGGGGGAAGGATGTAGATGGAATGAAGTCAAACATGATTATATGGAGTTAATGTATTATTTTAAATATTGCTTGGTTGGTAGGTTTTGACAAGGTAACTGGTAAATTGACTGCTTGACTGGGTGTGGATGGGTGGATGGATGGATGAGTTGATTGGTGATCAGGTAGACAGTTGGGTATAGTCAACTCTACTCTACATTTTGCCACTACACCTAAAACATTACCACACACCTAACTGCCATTTGTGTAAGTGGTTGGAGGCCAGCTGCACGACTGAGCTGTGGAACCCATTTTGCACAATCCCACCTCACAATTAGTGAAGGTGATGGTTTATGACGGTCAAACTTGGATGGAACTTGGATGGTGTATAGATGAACTTCACCTTTCTCATTGGTAGAAAATCTAAACATAGCAAAAAGACAAAAATAAAAAGGTTCACTGTCACACTTCTTGGCTAGTTTGAAGTAAGAAAATTTAAAAAAAAAACAAATTTGATGAAAAAAGTCAAAGTGTGTCAGGTAACAATACTCCATGGAAAACACTGCAGGTTTTCTCTAAGTACTCTGATACCCCCTGTGATAACACTTGACCGAGGGGTGGCCCTTACTAGGCCTCCAGGGATGATAGCATTATCAGTTGTAGCTGATAAAATTATCCGGTATGAATAAAAGCTACTGTGTAGCTACTGTAGCTACTAATAAAAGCTACTGTGTGTACTTACCGTAATTCGCGGACTATAAGCCGCACCGTTATATAAGCCGCAGGAGCGTTTTTTCGAAAATTTTCGCAAAAAATTCATAGATAAGCCGCACCGGATTACA
>JBAHVQ010000476.1:315511-344930 GCA_036872915.1 Nanipora kamurai | reverse complement strand
GTCCTCCGTATTTTATGCTGGGCTCTTATATTTATCACAAGACTACGTTTCCCGCCTGGTCAATCTATTGCTGATGGATTATAACAATGATAATAATGCCCGCTGAAACGCACCCCAACATTTCATTTAGTGATGCCGCCATATTTTCCGCCTCCTCTTAAAAACATATATATATATATATATATATATATACAGTAACGCTCTTCTCAGCGTTTAATTAATTAGGAACAACTTCTTCCCACAACTTAATCCAATCTGACCGGGAAAATTTCTTCCCATATAATTAGGGATAACTTCTTCCCATGGCCATGGGCCATGGCTAATTCGAAGTTGATGACAAGTACTAATTTAACCTTTTAGCGTTGAACCATCTTGATTTTGATTAACTATAAATCGAAAGGCGGGGGGTGGGGACTTCATGTCTTGTGGGAGTACCAATGTAGTTAAGTTAGAGGAAACAGAGACGGTCATGGGGCCCGGTCGGGAAGCTCGGTTATTGCCACTTACTAGATGAGAAATTTACTTTCGATTGACCGAGCAAAACTAAACCCTGAGTCATCTTTTCAATGCTATTACCAATTATAGTAGTTGCAGTAAAAATTGGGCTTGGAACAAGTAGTTGGTTTTTTTTTTTGGGGGGGGGGGATTTTACGTAATTACACCACGCCTGTGATTGTTTCAATGATGAAATTATGCAGAGTGGGAGGGAGCCGTCCACTGCTGGAGCTTACACACAAACGTCCAACTTAGCCGGACCCAGAGCTGTAATACACGAGTTTGTTCACCCTTAGTTCATTAGCTTTTAGCCATCCATATCAGTGCCGTTTAATGCATGCAAATTAGATACATAACCAGATTTCAATAGACTTCAAAAAAATCTCAACATTTCTAAGTTTTTTTCATTTGATTTAAACGACATGTTTTCAAAGATCTTCTGCCTTCATCAGGTTAACTACTTTGTTAACCAAGGTAGGTCAGGTTAACTACTTCATCAGGTTACAGTTAACTGTAACATCTAACCTGACGAAGGAAGATTTTTCTAAACATACCGTTGAATTTAAAGTAAAAACTCAAAAATATTATAATTTTTTATGAGAACTATATGTCACCATATTCGGTCAAGATATTATTAAAAAACTTTCATTAATTTAAGTAAATTATATTTTGTGACATCTTTGCCAATAGTATAAAATATAAACAAGGTAAAAGATTTAAAATTTATGAAAAAGTTTAAAACATTAATGTTAGTTGATACACGATATTTCAGCTATAAAATTTTTCTTTTGCTGGGAACCCCATATACATTACCATGTTAAAGTGAGGCTCAATCCTACTGCTTTTTCACAAATATTATTGTTGTTGCTATTACAGCCTCAAGTGTAACACAGATTCTTTGTAGCTACAGTAGTTAATACCAGTACTTACAAAAACCACTCTACAGCCAGAATGGGGCCAATATCATCAGTAGGCAGACCACATGCCTCCAACACTACAATCACATACACCAAACCAGCTGCAGGTACACCAGCTGCTCCCATTGAAACGATTGTAGCAACAATACTAAAAAACAAAAGATGATGTGAAACTTTTAGTGACAGGAAAGAGAAGAGAACGATCCATGTGAATTGTACACTTGCACAGAAGATAATAATTTGCTCAGTTGTATCATCGTTTCTTTTTTAAAGACGCAGATACAAATAAAGCTATTTAATAAATCAAAAGCTAGAGCCTCACCAAATCAATAAAATTCTTCCAAAAGTTAAATCGTAGTTATTTAATTGTGCAACGTAAATAGCTGTAATTGCGTCGTATAATGCTCCTCCATCCATATTTAATGTTGCACCAATTGGCAAGACAAATCTTGTGATCTTGGGGTTGATTTTGTTGTTGTTTTCCAAACATTTTATTGTGACTGGAAGTGTTGCCGCACTAAAAAATTATTCAGTACAGTAGTAGAAAGAGTCAGTTAACATTGGCTGTTATCCTGATGACTGCCTTAGAATTGCTTTATTAAAGTAGCAATCAAATAAAAAGTCCCTGCCTAAAACTGCTGTAATTACTACAGTATTAGTAGTTATTTCTACTAATCTCTACAGATGTATAAAACAACTACCACTTATATAATATAATTATGGCAATACAGTGCATGCCAGAAACTGTCAATGCTTACAGCCATAATGCACTTTTTCATTCCAGCTTATACATTTTTTACTATTTTCATTTGTCTGTTTTGTTGCTTTGGAATCTAGGTACATTTTAGAATTTGACTTCTGGCTAATGCCTAATTTTCACTAGGCTGAATTTTCTTTGCATACCACTGTTGTATTTTCTCACTGGCTCTTGGGAACTCATGATTTCCCTTTTTATTGCCTTTTTCTCATTACTCATTGGCTCTTGGCAATTCTTGGGTTCCCAAGAGGCAATGAGTGACAAGAATTTGGATGAACAAGTGGAATATTCCAGTTGGTGGAAATTAGGTTTAGACCAGATCAACTTCTTTAACAGAATGAGGGTGTTTCCCTGTTACTGAGTTAATCCAATGATTACTTTTTATCACTATTAGTTTCTGCAGCTTACTGTACTACAGTGGAGCCTCATAATTATTTCTAATTATCAATGGTGTCTAAATAACATGTTTTAGCAGCTTTCAACTTCATTTTACAAACATTAACATAAAAGTAAAATCCCTGTGTATCCAGTAAATTACCTTGAGGATGTCCCAAATGCTGTGACAGCTGCTTCAACCATACCAGAGAAAAATGTGATTGGATTTTTTCTCGTGAACAAGAAATACAACAGTGGGTAGACACCAAAAGAATGAATAATTAAGCCAGTAATACAGGTTCCAATGTACAAACCTAAGGACTCAAACACACCTGTGATGTCTGTAGCACTAACTACTGCACCAGCAACAAGGAAACAAATACCTATGGGACAGACCCTAAAAAATTAAGAATTAAGAAATGAAAATTTAAACTTTCAGTTGATGACTAAGCTAAATAATAACAATATAAAAGTAGAGTGATGTGTAGAAGTATAGAATGATATGTGGATAAAGCCATAAGGGTCAGGGAATTGTGATGAAGGCCCTTTGGTGCAAATGTTAGTGCTTCCATCAAAAACTTTAGCTGTTCCCCAATACTTTTTTCACATTATACAAGTCAAAATAATAAGGTTATGTTTCCTGCAAGTCAGTTTCCAAATTGTCAAGAATGTAATTTTTCAAAAGTTTGCATGCTAACAAGAAAACTAAATACAAAACCAATAAAACTTCCCTTTGAAATTTTTGTTTAATTAACTTTTATCACTAGATGTGTTATCAAAGAAGTGATACATGTTCTAATGTACTGTAAATAAAATAATATCATTGTACATGATTGATATTATTATAAATAATTGATAGGGTTATATGAATTTAGAATATTAGCACTAGAAAATGCATCATAAAACATTCATGCTAGAGAAAATTTGTGATTCTAAGTATTCTTGAAGAAAAAGTATGCATATTAATTAGCCATTAAGTTTCATGCTGTTGATAAGTATCATTTTTACCTCACACAAGAACTCTGACAAACAAATGAACTTACCATATTACAAGCGTCACAAGACTCATCACCACATCTAGTAGTATTTTAATAAAGTTGACCATGGGCTGACCATTTTCTCCAAGTCGTCCAAGTAATGCTCCGAAAACCACAGCAAACATGATCAAACCCAACAAATTGGTTCCAGAAACCTTCTCAATGCCATCATATTCATATTTTACATTCACATTAATTTTTGTGGCATTCTTATTGGACAGAAAACCCCATGGATTTAATTGGCTGGCTGATAACATTTCGTACATTGCTTTTGAAGAAGCATTAGGTCCAACACTGCTTTCTTGGAAAGAGTAGTTTACTGCTACGGCCTTGTATTTTGTTTTTGCCTGTACATTAACATTATAAAAACAATTCTAAGAAGTTTTGCAAAATCATTAGGAGCAAATGAAATAAATTTAGTGAAATTACAAGGTAGCTGTAGGATATAACTGCAATGGTCATACTATTCAACTCAATAAATTACTATAATTTAGTGTATACATTAATGAATTCTACTCAAGTTAACATGAACTGAAACAAGAAAATTGAAAATGATTGAATTGACATACGTAGGTGTGAGAGTGACCAGGCTAGTAATCAAGCGAGCATGTAATGAACGGTACAGTGTATGTTGGTGTGACTGGATGGGTGCATAGGGCAGTGGCTGGGCAGGTGGATAAGTGAGTATGAGAGGTTAGGTATGCAGCTGGGCAAGTGATAAGGAAGAGGAGTCAGTAAGAAGGTGGGAGAAGGAAAGTTGGTTAGTGAGCAAAAGGTAGATGAGTGATTTGATAGCTGGGCAGAAAGGTAAGAGGGGTGGGTGAGGGAACAGGAGGGAGGAGGGGGCAGGGTCAAGAGGGAGAATCAAACAGGAATAAGGGTCAGTGGACAATAGGGATGATGGTTAGATATGTGTGAAGATGTATGGATGAATAGGAGGGTGGGTAGGAGGTAGTATAGTAGGTTGGGCAGGCTAGGGGGTGGGTGTTTAACATATTGGGTGATGAGTTGGAGTTGTGGGCAGGGAAGCCTGATTAATAGGTTGGGAGTGAGGACAGGAGGCTTTGTATGAGGTCAGGCAAGAAAGCTGGTAAGTAAGTAAGCAAGGTAGGTGAGTAAAACAACAATCACAATTGCCATGTGACAAAACTCGTTACAACATTGATAAATCTTACTACAAAAACTTAAAATATCTCCAGTACAGCAATTATTTCAATTCAGTACTTACAGATAAAAAAGTAGCTTCAACTAGATTGTCTGGGAATAAATTTCTATAAAAATTGAAATAGGAACCTTTAAGTATTTTACATGGCATCCACAAGCCAATTAAGTCTGATATGTTTGAGCAACATTGGAACCCAAGGGCAAATGATTTGGCAAAATCAATGGGTAATCATTATGCAACCTCACAGATGAGTTCTCTTTCGTAGAACTATATACATTTTTACAGGTCTAACAGCTGTCCCACCACTTTCTTTTTCCATTGGATGAAAAGCTTACTCACAGTCCATGCCAACATATGGCAAACACAGCATTTCTGGTTTTCCCTCCTAACACACGTTCTGTGACTCAAATTCACTGCCAAATGGCAAGTCTTCTTTACTGTCAAAACGGTAAATCCTGCTCACTTTTACAGCTTCATACACAGCCTACAGAAATATAGTAAAAAAAATTAACGCCCAGCAAACAACTTTAAGAAAACTTTTTTTCTTAAAGTTATTTGCTGGGCGTTAATTTTTATTACTCGATTGAGATTCTCGCCTGCTACCTCGATTGCCGAAATCTTGCCTAAGAAATACACATGTAGTAAATCAAAACAAACTAAAGAAGCGGAAGTGGGCAGTTATTTCCGTTTTGACTGTAACAAATGATGTGTAAAAAGTTCGTCGAAGAAACATTTCTGCAAAAACCATCATTTAATAGCCCGTCACACAATCAAAGAACTGTCGTTTGTGGATAGCTTATTCAATGTTACTTATTTGCACGAAATATTTTGCTTTAATTGGTCAAGATATGTTACTGATCATACGGTAGTCGCACAAGCATGCCTGCAAAATGTGACAGTAACTGAAGCTGATTTGCGCTTGAAAAAACCGCTACTACATAAGCAATACAAAATATCCTAACTCAGGATAAACACCAAAGTATCGATTAATGTTGGTAATGAACTCCTGAAACTTTGAATCCGATAGATTCTTAACGGATACTATATACCATGCTTCTTTTCAATGAACCATCACGTCCTGAGTGGTAGAAGGACTTCGGATACACAAATACGCTTTCATCGGAATACACAAACATTTGAATTATGAGTTTTGCAGTTTAATACCGTCAAAGTCTTAGGAAATTTTGCTGATCAAACTAGTGGCTCAATGGTTAGAGCGTCTGGCTAGCATCAGAAGGTTGCGGGTTCGAGTCCCGTCTGGAGCTCAGAGTTTTTCTGAGTCCTTGGCGTTCCACAGTTTGATCAGCAAAATTTCCTAAGACACAAACATTTATTTGCATTTTCGTGTCCTGCCCAGACGGTCCTGTTCATCGTCTCCCTTTGGATGGTCGAAACGACCAAGACGTGAACTGCTGAAAACGTATCGGTGTGGACGGAGTGTCTCCGAATCGAATTTGTGACTCACCGAATCAAATCCAGAACAGAATCGAGCGGTTTTATGTTTCCTTCGTCCGGTCTCGTAGGCTTTGTGTAGGCATCTCCAGGTTTGATACTAACTACTAAAACTATACCAATTATGGAAGCCAGGACTGAAGTTATAAGGTAATATAGTAAAGTTCTTCCTCCAATTTTCCCGGCTTGTTTGACATCTAGTTCGGCCACAGCAAGCATCACACTCGAAACTATCAGAGGAAGAACTAGAAGTTTCAACATCCGAATAAGAATTTCCCCAGGAAAGGCGAGCAGCATCGCGTATTCTTTTGGCGGAGGATTGGTGGATGACTGAGCTTTGTCATGAAGAAGAATGCCAAGAACAAATCCACAGATAACGCCGACTAAAATTAGTACTAGAATGAGATGTTGTTTGATTAAGTGTAGGAACTTGGAACCGTTTCTTGACGACATGGTGCTGTTTTCAACTGTTTTATGTCCAGGTTGAGAGAATATGAGCAGTAACAAACAGCGCTGGACACAGCATCTGAACCAACGTGCAAGTTCTTGTGCTCGCTCAATTAGAAGGTTCCGGCGTTACCATGACGGAGTTAGCATTCACCAACCTTATCACGTGGCCATTCGTTTGTTCTTTGGCATAGTTTAGCTTCCACCAAATGAAATTCCGGGGCGACTCAAATCTTTATGAAATTACCCTTACCTTGCAAAGGTAATCTGCAGAAGAAATTGACCCAAGCGAACTAATGCTCGAGAAAAATTGTTATGGTCAACTTTCTAAATTTCGTACCCTCTTCCTCAGAATTTTCATTTTGTAACAATATTACCTTCAACAATTTGGGATAAGATAAGACAACATCAATGCGAGATGAAGCTGAGCAGTGGAATAGTAAGAGAGATGGCTGCATCTTACTATGGTAGCCATTGGGGCTGGAATGACTGCAACTGGAAAATCCATTGGGGATCTGTGTGCAGTTGCAAAACGAACACCCGAGAAGAGTGACAATTTTCAGAGTACAAAGAACTGCACAGCTGGCACCACTTTGTCTTGGTTTATCACGACTGTATTCCAACTTTAGCTGTGCTATTATTATGCTAGGTATTTTTGTCATGAATAAATGGCCTTCCAGAAAATCGTGTAACACCATTAGGACTGCGTCTTGGATTTTCACAAGGTGGGGATGGGGAGGGCTTGAATGCCCTAGTGAAGTGGCCACCTTGAGGGCATGGAGACATACTCCCAAAGATAATTTTTGCACCTCTGGTTTTCTCTTGTAAATAAAATTTCAGTTACATTTTATCAAAAAAAATTGTTCATCATAACATTTTTCTTTAAAACCTTCTCTTTAAAAAGTGGTGTAGCAAAGATTTTCTTTAAGGGATTCTGACTGACTGACCCAACACCACTTGGGCACACCTGAAGGCCACAATGTCACCCCAGTTCTATGGGCACACAGATTGTATGATTATTATTATCATAATTAAACTTGAGGGTGACACTGTTTGTCAGAAGTCAAAAGATTGGCTGAGGAATGTTCCTCACATAGCTGACTGTAATGGTATACATAATGGGTTACCACATTGTTCTGGGTGAGATTTTAAAACCATCATCAACCTGTACAACAGATAAAGCTAAGAGCCCAGTTCAAAATCGTTGTGTGTACTGCCATAAAAAATGCAACTTGACATATATTTAAAAGAACAAGTTTACTGACATTTCATTGCAATGTGCAACATCTTCAGAGTATAAAGTTACAAGGTTGTCAATATCTATATATAAAGACTCATATTTCAGTAGAAAGATGGTTTATTTTATGGGAATGCTTTTTTCAGATGTTGAATATATATTATTCAAAAACAATCAAATAAAAATCTTTGTTAATAATATATATTTATTATTTTGTAACTCACAAATAGAGGAATTACATCAGTAATCTGTTCTGACTCACAGTTTCTTTGCGGCATCATAAGCAAGCAGAAGAGCACCAATTATCCCAGCATCCTTACCATGTTTACTACCTTTAATGTAATCAGCCAATCCCTGGTCTGTTTTGAATTTCTCAACATCTAGATAGCCAGCAATCAATTCCTTGAATGTTTTCCTACAATAACCATATAGCACTTTCCTTTCCATAATGCCCCCTCCAAGAATTATCACATCTGGGGATAGGGTGTACGTCAGATTAACACACAATGCACCAAGATAATATCCAGCTGTCTCCCAGACCGGATGAGAGTCAGGTAGAGTGCTGAGCTCAGAGGATTGAATACCAGTGCGGGATGCCAAAGCTTCTGAATTTATCATCCCTTCCACACAGTCCTTGTGGAAACCACATGACCCTGGGTAAACATCACCGAGTTCTCGTCTAACTACCATGTGCCCAGCCTCAGGGTGTAAAAGCCCATGAACTGGTGCACCATTAACATGGACTCCAACTCCAACACCAGTTCCTACAGTGACATAAACAACATGCGGTGAAGTGGAATTTGCAGACTTCATCGTTAAAGCTTCCCCAGACGCTGGAGCATTTACGTCTGTTTCAAAGATCACCGGTGATTTTTCCCCAAAGGCCCGGCAGAATGCCCCCGCGACATCCACATATTGCCAGCCAGGCTTTGGCGTCGAAGTTATAAAACCATAACTTTTCGAAGCCTTGTGAAGATCTATCGGACCAAAAGACGCAATGCCTATTGCTTCAAAATGGTCCGTCTCCAGTTTGACCAAAGCGCTTTTCAAATAATCCACCAGGTTCTTCAAGGTCGATGACGGCTCGGTAGTGTTAAAATCTTGTCTCTCTTTGATGATATCTGGGTTTTCTACGGTTGATATGGCTGCAACGCACGTAGTACCGCCAAGCTCAATACCAGCTAAACACTCCATGCCAAATAAAAGAGGAAAAAGCAGTTTAATTGTGCGCAAATATTGATTCTGTAGTAAAACCACTCAGAGAGGGCAACAGGTCACGTGAACGTTTCCAGGAGCTTGGAAACGATTTCAGACGAAGTTAAAGGGGCGCATTCGTGATCAGTTGACATCCTACAAATGCTTTTTGAACAAATTCCCAACGAAGCCAGGTGAATAATCAGACATGGTTTTACGCTACTCTCACTTGAAAAGTTTTGAACGTAGCTTACAAAACTATCGTTCATGATCCAACGTTTCGACACTCCTGTCTAGGGTCTTCATCAGGGGTGATTGATCTGAATACGAGGTCCCTATTTATATCCTTAGAGAACCACTGATGACGTTCTCTATTTACGAGGTGCAAATAGGCATCCGGTAATAAACCACTATCATCGCGATTCAATGGAGCGCCAGGAGCGGGGGCGCAATTGATATGTCTGATGTCAAATGCTTTTTGAGTTTTTCCGTGAGAAAACAAAATTTAAAAATCAGAGATCCATCCAGTAATACCAGAAAGCTAAGTTTTAGAGTTTTTTTAGCTGCGTAAAACTTTTAAACTTGCCAGTTGCAATTAACATCGGAGTGAAATTTTGAAATAAAAACGATGCGTCACGCTATTATGCAAAATTCCTCGTGATATGATAGCTGCCTACGACTCGGCGTACCTTCGGAAGACGATTCTTACCAAATATGAACAACGCCGACGTACTACCGTGTGCAGTCGTTTTCCGAAATGACATCATCGGTAAACTAAAAATAGATTACCATTCAATTCGTAGAGTCACCGCGCAGAATAACCAAGGCATATTGCTTCAGCTGCTTTCTGGGGAGAAAGGTCGTTAAAGTTGATCTGATTATATTAAAACCTACCAAGAAAATGTCTCTGTACCCTTCACTCGAAGATATGAAAGTTGATCAGCTTGCAAAGGTTCGAAATAAATCTATGCTCAATGCTTCAATTTCTAGGCCGTGCATATTACGTGAATGTGTCATTCTTCCTTGTTGACGTTCTTGTTAAGATGTTGAAATTCTTTCATACAGGCGCAAGTCGGTGCCGCCACAGCTCAACAACAGCCACAACAAGCATTACCGGTAAGTCAGATATTAAATATGATGACATGATTCCATTCTTTTTCGTGGAAAAGGCTTCTCAATATCCATTATACGTTTGTTTGTTTTGGTATTTAAATTTGTGCTGAACGTTTGGGAACCGTTGGTAAAGCTTTTTTGACTTTTTTTCGACCAATTTTGTACGAAAGGCTAACTTTTACTGTTTGATTTTCAATTTTCAGATCAGATTTCACTGTTAACCGTACGGTAGCATGAGTATGAGTGAAATTGACAGTAGCCAAGGTTCAACATAGTTGGCCTTTATGAGTATCCATTATCCCTTGCTATTTGAAGAAAATCAAAGTTTACAATAAAGTTTGCACAATACTACTGTATTGTTTTATCAAGTTCCATCAGTCCATCCCTGAACTTTCATAACATGTTATAAAAGTTGAAAATTATTTCTCTCAGATATATTTCCAGAGTTTATCAGTCATTCATCAGTTCAAAAAGTGGCAGTTTACTAAATTTACACCAAGGTAGACAGAATTAGCAAAGTCAACTATTCTCTTACTGAAAATACAGAAAACTGAATTTTACTTATTTAATATAGACAAATCTTAATGTATTTTAAAAAGGCGTAGAGTAAGACTTCAAAAACATTTGACGGATATTCAGATGCATGTTTGACACAAGGCAGATATTTGTTATGAGGAAGAACAATTAAATAGTGAGTTGATGTACTTTTCCCATGCTACCCTCTTGAAATTAAGTTGATCTGGGCATCTATTGATCTAATAGCAGATAGGACCCTACAGAGTTATCTAATATGAAATATCTAAAGGCTTAAGGTATGTTTATACACTGCAATAAACTGGGCCACTTTCTGGCTTAGAAGCATGTTGAATTGAGAAAACGTCACCAGAATGCTTCATTGTAGACTCAAATTTGCCTGCACCTAAACCAAAAATCGTCCTGATTAGTCATAGTATGTAAATGTACGTTTCGAAAAAAAATTACAACTGGTAAAACTGTTCACCAATTTAAAATCTGGTGTCAGCATTAACAATATGATACTATGGATCAAATTTAGTCCTTTAACATGCAGGGCTCATCTCTTGAACTAGTAAAAGCATCTGCAGTTAGCCAGGGCAATATACTAGAGTGTGCCCTTTTTCTTTAATGGGTTGATATTTATTTAACTACATCTTTTTGTATTTAGGCTACTGGAGCTGCTGGGCATAGCAGTTTATATCCATCTCTTGATGATTACATGGGGCTACATATAACAGAAGAAATGGTGCGCCAAAATGTACCTGGATATGTAAGTATGATTATTGAACACTGCAAGAGTTGGGTGTCAACAGCAGCCAAGCCCACTTGAACCAAAGAATTACATTAATAGAATCCCCAGAATACTGGAGAATTTTAAGGTTTCTTTCTTCTGAATTTGTGTTATATTGTGTTAAAGACAAGAGTTTGAAAATGCAGGAGAATAATGATGGATAGCTTATTCCAAAGTGCAGAGTTAGAAGAGACTTGACCATGTCTTTCAATTTTCAAAGTTAAAGGCAAATTGCACATTACATACTAGTAATTCCGAATCTGAGAGATGTTTTATCCAAAAGAGATTGACCTGGAATTGATTATTGAATTTTTCTGTTTATTTGGACAGTGCTTTCATAACTGATTTATTTTTAAAGTAATTTTTTAAGTGTACAAATCTGTACAGTAGAATAATTGATGGGACTGAACTAGTCTAACATGTTTATATACTACTAGATAGCATTGTATTTACTCCTAATGTTTTCTGTAAATTGAATTCTTACAGCAAGTTGTACCCAGCAGTGGCAACCAGCTGACAACCATCACTAGTGGTGTCATTGCACCTGTCACTGGTGCAAACAACCTTGATGTTAAAAGAGCAGAAATCAGACAAGGAGTCCGGGAAGTAGTGCTGTGCAAAGATGGCAAAGGAAAAGTTGGTCTTCGTGTCCGCCATGTAAACAAAGGTGTTTTTGTTTCCTATGTCCACAGCAACTCCCCAGCTGCTATGGGTGGTTTAAGGTTTGGGGATCAGATTTTACAGATCAATGGTGAAAATGTGGCTGGTTATGAAATGGAAAAAGTCATGAAGATAATTAAAAATTCTGCACCACAAAGGATTGTGTTTGCAGTTCGAGACAGGTAAGTTTTCATGCTGATATTGTGGGCCTGATCAAGTATTGTGCTGCAAAGAAAGGTGGTCATTTAACTTTCACTAGTGCCTAGTGTTTATTTAAGATCATTATGCCTTTGCTTGTTTACCATGTATAGCAAACAAAATAATGGCATGTTATTCCCATCAAGGAACAAGGGCATACTTTAGTATTTTATTCCAGCAAAGGCCAGATATTTTTACTTATCACATGCTCAACTCTAATGAACAGTCTGATTTTGCTGTTTATAACTGCTTACTGTACTGCATATTAAACATTTTTAGTACTGTATTGGGTCTTTTAATACTCATTTTTTGTTTTCTTAAACACTTCAAAACTGGTATTTAATATGTTTTCAATCTTTTCTCCAGGCCATTTGAGAGAACAATCACTTTACAAAAAGATAGCGGTGGTAGTGTGGGTTTTGTTTTCAAGGATGGGAAAATAACAGCTATTGCTAAGGATTCATCTGCAGCAAGGTGAGATGTGACTCTGCATTGACACTCAACCCACTAAGGGCAAGGCAGCTCTGTAGTGATATATTACTTATCAAAGGGATAAGCCCTGCCTGTTAAAAGGTAAAACAATAGTACTATATTTGTCATGATGTAATAACACTATGCCTAGTTTTTAACAGATATAGGGTGTGTTAAACCCAAAGTTATATAGGAAAAATTTTACAGGTGCATGAATGAAAATTTGCCAGAGTGAAACTGGCTATGGTTGAATCTTGATATGAAAAGAACCAACGAACACCAGTGATCTTCCTCACACCTTTTAGTTAGTAATGAAACTAAAGGAAGTCAAAAAGGAACTCAAAAAGGAACTACTAAACCTATCCCTTCCTGACACAGCATTACTATATTCTTCCTAATGCTCTACAGTTTTGTTCAGTTTTAAGAAGGAAAAGTCAAGTGATTGCTGTTCTAGGTAGAAATGGGTTAAACTACCTGTACTTTCACAAAATGGCAAAAAGTTGTTTTGGTTCATACAGTGATATTTCAGAAAAGCATCTGTAAAGATGCCTTTCTAGGACAAAGAATCAGAAAGGCTCGTAAAGCAGCCAGTGACCAAAATTATATGATCATTTTTGAACACTTACTGGTAAAAGTCTCAGCAAGTTTTAAGTTTTGCCAGATGTTTTCAAATTTAAAACGTATCATGTTTACAGTCATCAAATACTGTAAGAGTAACTGGTGTTTTCATATTTCCAAGCCATGGTGTAGCATAAAGATAGTAGCTGGCTTTTTCCACTGCCTCATTGCTTACATTATTTTTTCCTCTTTTTTACAACTAGAAATGGCCTTTTGACTGAGCATAACTTAGTTGAAGTGAATGGTCAAAATGTTGTTGGATTGAAGGTGATTATCTGTTTTGATTATTTTTACTTGAATGATGTACCGACAGCTATTTCATCCCTTATATATAAAATTATGATTAATTTTTGCCATTATTTTTGCCCTGATGATTGCTTACTGTGTAGTTCATCACTACTGACATGTTGTTGCTGGTCATTCTTCAGTAAAACTTTTCACTGATTTTCAACAACAGGACAAAGAGACAAAAGAGATCATTGCCCATGCTGACAGATCAGTGACATTCACTATAGTGCCAACATTTGTATTCAAACACATCATGAAAAAGTAAGAATCTACTATACCAGTTGCATATATATTTGTTGTCCTTGTTTTTTTTTATGGAATGGAGAAAGAATAAAATAATATTAATGAATGGGTAAGCAGTCCCGTGACAGGACAATTGAATGTGATTTAAAGATGAAATTATGGATAGCAGTCCATGAAACCATTATAGACCAAATTTTCTAATATATTTTTTCCTACTTGTTTTACTAGCATTTCCTCCGGGCTTGTCAAAGGAAGCATGGATCATTCTATTCCAGATCTGTAGTAAAATTATAATCTGCATAAATGCAATAGAAATATTAGCTGAAAACCTCAAAACTTTGAAAAGAACTTTAGCAATTCTCTGTATACTGTATTCTTAGGACTAATGTTCTGAAAATCTTTTGTAAATGATAGGGAAGATCATCAAACATTTTGTTCACAATATCATCCTAACATTCTGGTAACCCAGCAATTAGTATGTTGTCAAATGTTATGGCACCTCATGAAAGCTCTGTAACCAGTTTCTTTAGACATGTCTACTGTATTTAATCTGAAATGATCTTAGAAGTAATTATTGTTGATTATGCACCATGTAGTTTATGAAACGTAAAGGTATTTTCAAATAAAAGATTAAGAGTGTTTGTTTAAACCAGTGTTTGTTTTTAATTAATGCCAAATAAATAGGCAGAGCAAGATGAAGCACAAAAGATTAAGATAAGTAAGACCTTATTACCAATAACTAAGTGGCTCTTCCAAGAGGGCTGTCTTACATTAGTGACTAAAGTTAAGATCCTTAATCCCCATCATTTAGAGGACATGGCACTATGGCTACCCCCCACTTAAATACACCAATGGAGGTGCAGTATTTAGATGAAACAATACCAGATGAGAGATTGCCAGTAAATGATTGAGATGAGTAAATGACATGAAGCTTAAAAGACTGACTAGTGTAAGATTAACGAGAAGAGTGGATTACTCATTTTGTATTGATTTCAATTTGTATCGATCAGAAAATTGAGAAATAATGTGCTAGTCCCAATCCTCTGAGCACAGGAAGTTTGGGACTTTGGTACATGAAACCAACAATAAAATAAAGACTTAAAATTGAATCATTCATGTTTAGAACCTTTAGTGTTAGAGTTAGTAGAACTTGTTGGTTTGAAAGTATGCCATTTTATGCCGTTCGCGTTGGACGCGAAACAGGAATATTTAACACTTGGTGAGCTACGTGTAGAATTGAATGTGTATGAAGTATTTGAGTTAAACCGAATATTTTCAAGAAATATCGAGTTTCTGGTTTTGTGTTGCTGTTTGTTGAGTATAACACTAAAAGGTGGTACTTTAATTCATATGCGTTCCTTCTCTCCAATTAACCCCACGTTATTTATCTGTAAAATTAGGAGTGAGTGTAAGAAAAGAGTTGATGGGGTTCCAGCAAGATTTAAGAAGTTTAGTACTATCGAAGAAGCCGAAAGTTTTATGAACAAGCATGATCCAAGGGATTATGTAAGAAAACCATTTATTGCAAACAGTGCGGAAACAGGCAACCCAGGTCAGGTAAGCTGTTGGACGTTTACCTCCAGAGTTTGCTTTGAACTTGAAAAAAAGATTATGAAATGGAAAATTTTAAGATGGCTGCGATTGACTGGATCCTATTATATCTTACATTATCGCTGTGAGTCTTTTACCAAGCTAAGAAGAAAACTGACCATGATACCTTTGACACAGCGGAAGCTAGTTTATCGTTTTGTGTTGTTTTTTGACCAAGAATTCCAAAACATCAGAGATAACTGGTTTTCTGCCATTCTGTTGCAAAACAATATTTTACAACTCAGCCAATCAGATGGTACTATTTAATTTGCAACACTTTGTCAAAACACTATTATATCTTTTCACGTGAATAACATGACTACTTTTACCTTGAATTAAGAACGAGATAAATTGCAGGGTTTAAAATGGCAGTTATCATAAAAGATTGAAATTGCAACTGCAAACTGAATCTTTCTACATAACTTACCTTTGTTTTTGTTATAAATATACCATCCTTTTGTTATATTACCATTATTGTTTAACTATCAATTTAAATGATCAGCTAACTGTCAACAATTTTCAGCAAAAAGGGCAATACAAGAAAACTTCAAAACGAAAATTAGAAACTGAAGATGTAGAGAGCAAAAGGCAAAAGACAGGTAATGTTAACTTTAAGGTGATAAGATACAAAATGCCAAGTAGCAGCTAATCCGTGTCAGACTGGCCTTTCTTTACATGGCATATTGAATAAATGAAAATATGAATGTATAAAAATACATTACAGCTGCCCTTAATATTTTCAAGTTGAATATTTACTGCATATTCACAAACTTTGTTATGAGACAGACAATCACTGTAGTTGTCTTTGCAGGAGAATCTTGGAGACCTGTTGTTTACTCTGATGGCTGTTGCACAAGAAATGGTAAATCACATGCCAGAGCTGGTATTGGAGTATTCTGGGGTGATGGGGACAGCAGGTAGAAATGCTCAGAACCTATACAATTAAATATTTATATATAAATTTTCACATTCAGTAGTAGGCAGTAACTACTAAATTATCATGTGAATTACATCCATTTTCAATGTACGTTACTCTATATTTACACACTTGAAATTATGATAAAAACTAACTGAATAGAAATCTTAAAAAATTAAAGACTGCTAAGATAAATTTAGATTATATCTATCAATTGCATGTACTAACATACAGTATTTGCCATAGCAAGGCATTGCTGTGATATCTTGATAAAGGAGACATTTGGCTCTTTCCCCTTCCCAGGTAGTGGTAAGGATCTAGGTCTAGTCTGAATCAAAAAGACAAAACAAACTGTATTGTAATCTCCTGAACCAGTGAGTGGTTCTCAAGCTTCTTAGCAGCCCTCTTAACAAACCTTGTCTTGGCAGCCCTCTCAACAAATGCCAAAACGTTTAGTGTCCCTTGGACACGTGCTACAACCTCACTCCCTGTATCCTTTGCATTCCCATCCTGGAAACGGTTGCTTATGTCAGTGAAGGTAACAGAGAATTCCTAGTTTAGTTATAAATTATTTTGCTTTGTGATGTTAATATAACTATAATACAATGTCCTATTCTAGTTCCAAACAAGAAGTATGTGTACAGTCTGGATTTTCATACTGTAACTTCAACAAGGAAACAAACAAAATGTGCACCAATTGTTAGTCTAGCAACGCCCTGAAATGAGTCCCCCATTTGAGAAAACTGTTCTAAGCAGGTTTTTTTATTATACTTGACTAGGAATGTAAGTGAATCTCTGACAGGCCATCCTACAAACCAGAGAGCAGAGCTTAATGTGAGTAAACTTCATACTGCAGTGGCTCCTCACATTTTATCATTACATGCTAAAAATATACTTCATATAATTATTTTGGCACTTAATTCCATTAAAATGGCATATCAAAATATTATAACTTGATGGAAGACCTCTCTGAAAATCACCATTGGTGAGAGAGCTTTTTGATCAAGTATTGCTCTATAATAATATGGTAACCATCTGCATATGTGTCAAGCCATTTATATTTACAAATGGCTTGGAAAGAAATCCCCTTGCGAGCCATCAGATGATTTTAACCATTTAATGTCCAAGGCTCAATACTAAAGTGTACCATTGCCCCTTATGCGATTAAAATGGATTATTTATGAAAATACTGGCATGTTGTATTAACCAGTATGGGAGACCTGAATTTAAGAGCATCTTGTCACTAATGGTATCTTTCAGGAAGCATTTATCTAAAACCCCATGTCATAGATAGATCTAGCATCCAACTATACTCTTTTGAATTCTACTCAGTTTTCACTTTTCAGTCATTGTTCTGACTTTTTCAATGGAATCTAAAAGAATGAAATAAAGGAATGCTAGGTTTACTAAAGAAAATATCTATTGCTCTCATTTAGTATCAATCCCTTTAACTTTAGGCAGCCATCAGGGCTTTGGAAACAGCTTGTGAGAAGAACCTTACAGAAGTAGAACTTCGAACTGACAGCATGTACACACTGAATGGTAAACAAGTTCAGCAGATATATAGAGTATTAATAATAATCTGTATTGGCTCATTTTCTTCAATGAACAATGTTCACATTAAATATACTACCAGTTTTTATAACTAAAGGAAAAAATAGTTATATAATTATATTAAAGATCAATTGCATGAAAGGAGAACATTTGTTTGCCAGTATTACTACACTAATGATGTGATATCAGGGAACATGCAATGCTAAACATGTGATGTTTTGCAGCTATGACAAATTGGATTAATAGTTGGAAACAAAATGGATTTAGGACAGTCAATGGAGGAGATGTGAAGAATAAAGAGGATATTGTAAAGTTGTATAATTTATGTCAGAAAATTGATGTGAAATGGGTAAGGAAAGTTTGACTTTTCAATATTATTTTTCTTGGCAATATGTGGGTATTTTTCCTAATAACACAATAAATGTTTACATAACTGTTTTTATTTTTGGCTCTGAAGTTTGGAAATAAACAAAAAATGAAGATGTTTTAGTGCTATCATAGTTAATCAAGAACAGTTAATGAAGAATGAAGGATTGCTTGATGTTATCCAGGAAATAAACTTAACTTTTGATTTGTAGACCCATGTTCGTGGTCATAGTAATGTGTATGGCAATGAAAAAGCTGATGAACTTGCAAGACAAGGATCTATCAAGCCAAGAACATAATATCCTCATTTGTAGGAAGTACACTGGTGTCATGCCATTACAAATAGATTGTGCCTTATTTTTTGTTAAGGGAAATTCAACTATGAAAAGTATTTATATTAAAAGTTAAAGTTATTAATATTTAACAGAGTGTACTGTGCATACACTTAACTTTTGGTAAACAAAGTTCAGTATAAGGTCCTCAAAACCAATTAAGTTGTGTTTAAAGTTAAAATTAAAATGACTAATAATTGTAATGTTGTAATCAAAGAGAAATAAATAGTTTTCAAGCAAACAGTGAAAGACTTATTTTGAAACTGTATATGGTAGACCAAAAAATTAGACACAGCTTCCCTGGTACAGTGTCGACGGTGATAATCAAAGACACATTTGATTGGAAAAGAAACGAATAAAGTTTCCATAACAAAATCTAGCAACATTTATTCTTTTTTGTTGTAATACATGTTTGCATCTCGTTTATTCAAAATTAATTTGATAAACCAAAAACCAACACTAATAACAAACCTACAGCACTTCTTGGATCTCAGTTAAGGAAATACCTTTTCTTTCCCAGTTAGTACAATGAATATAAAAGTTCAGTGTTAATATCTGACAATTTATTTTGCATTACCAAGTATAAATAATATAATAAGCAAAATCTTCCATTAATTCTATGAATGATGATTTAGATATTTGGGAATTTTGGATCTGAATCAGCACTTCCAAACATCTTTTCAGGATTTCTTTCATTTAGAGACCACTGCACACACACTAGAAAAATTAACATGAATCAGCAATCCAGGAAATTGGCTGCCATCAGTAACTCCAAAGCAATTTCTGGAGCAATGGGAAATTCCGGGATTTCGGTGCTGCTGTTTGTATAACGGACCTTGTACAAGAAATACATACAAACTTTTGCCAAGATATGAGATGGAATTTCTCTGAAATGTACCTCATTTGTTTCATTCTCAGAGAACTGACCTGAAATAAACAAACTAGCTTTAGACTATATAAATCCACTGGGGTTTTTAATTAAAATCTACAACTAGTGAAATAGAATAAGAAAAAAAATTTTGCCACTTTTGCCCAAGAGATTATATTTATGAAATGCAAACAGCTATACGAAGTTTAACACAGAGCTTTACATAGGTAATGATTATTTCAGACCCCCAAACAATTGAGTGTACTTGTATTGTACTCAAAGTAAATCATAGTTAAGGTTAAATTGTTTAAGAAATATGAAAAGTTCATTAGGAAGAAATGAAAGGGCTTTTTTCACCAAAATTACAAACTGATTATTCAGTGTACTTAAAATTCTGTAACTGTATCTGTTTTTTTAATTGGCAACAGTTTTTGCCTTGACAACCAATACTGCAATTTAATCATTCCACTTTTCTGGTGACACTTATTCCATCAATGCTGCACTTGACCTTTATTAGGGTCAGATCACAGAGGGAAGGGAAGGGAATAACCACCACTTGATGTTATGGAGAAGACACTTTATCAATGATCCTCACTGTATTGGTTTCACAAATGACCTTGAACAGAAATGAATATGCTAGCAAATAATTTTCTCAAGGAAGCTACAAGTCATTTAAGCCTTGGATGATAACCCATACCCACCTGGTCCACTCAGCATGGCTTTGATTGTTCCTGACGTGAGTGCATAGTGCCTTTTTACCACAAACTCATGACCATCACTTGAAATCAGCTTAACATACTGTGCATCAGGTCCTTCACAGCCTCCGTAGGCTGATTCTTTTGCATTTTCAGGATTTGCCATTGGTATGTCTTGGGCTTTAAAATATAGCAAGTTCAGAAAAAGTAGACATTTGTGTGTACAATATTTAAATAAATAATTGTTTTACAGGTAGCTATTTCATACAAACACACAAAGAAATAAAAATAATTATACACTTGTCAGACTGCTTTAAAATAATATTATCCATGTTTACTGGTACATTTTTTTCAGAACTTACATTACTGTACACTAAAACTTTGTGTAGACCAGGCTTTGAATTAGCAGTTCATAATTTGCAAATTTTAAATCAAATGTTTTGCTAGTAGTCTCAACAATCACAGTATTGCAGTCCCAAGAATCACAAGTGTTGTATCATTACAGTTCATTCATTCGAGTTGCAACAGTTGCCACAATTGAAGTTTCATTACATCCCAAAAGTCATTACGACTGTTGCACTGCAATTTCTGGTTTCTGTTAAATTGTAATAAGAATCAGTAATTGCAAGAACAACAATTGTACTTCTGTCTTGAGACAATAAGAAATACTAGAATCAGAAACAGCTTTCCATTTTCTGGTAAAATTTTGTGCAGATTACTTTAGTAAAGTATACCACAAACTAGTACCTGTTGTCTGGTAAACATTTTGGAGGAAGCCAATTTGTCTGAGTAACTGTTTCCTGGTATAATATTATCATATATGCCATCTAGCAAAACTGTTTCTGGACTTGTAAAAGAAGAGTGTTACTAGTCCTTAGAAGTCTGTACCAATTATTTCATGAGTAATAATTACTAGGAAGCATCCAATCCAATGGTAATGCTGTTTTTTGTGGGTACCATTTTCCCAGCCTTTGCCCCTAGATGAGTTGATGGGATAGTTTTTAATAAACATTGAGGAATAGATCTATGGATGATGTTATCTTTGAGGTCATTGTTTGTGTTAGGGATTGGTTCTAATTAATGTGATCGTGTGAGGGACTGAAGGAAACAACCTAAAGGTCCCATATAGGCCATTTCTAACTTCACTTTTTGTGTGGCGGTCAGTCTTCCAGTTTATATAGAGTTCAGTGGTCTCAACTCTATAGTTAGACAGTGCTCCAGATTTCCAGTATCCTGGTATCCTGAGGATACCAGATGCTGAAATGCTTGTGTCCCACAGACCCTATTACCCATCTCACAAAATGTGCACTTGCAAAAACTACAGCCAGCTTACAATTTCAAGAAGTATAATACAAAACACACTTAAAAAACTAACATCTTGTAAGATCCCAAGATTTGGATTAAAGACAAGACAATGAAGTTTAATGGTAATATTTCATCCTTGTTTCACTATGAAACTTTACCTTGTCTTTAATTTGAATCTTGGACTTTACAAGATGTTAGTTTTTGGGTTGTGTTTTCTCTTGTACACTTGCAAAGACATTTAAAATTCTGAAGTAAACATGGGCAAAGTCTTGTCTAACCTTCAATCGGGCATAGTCAACCCATAACCAATCAGGAATCAACTCTAACCTTAACCCAAGCCAGAACCTAAAACTAACCCTCTTGAAACCAAATACTTATGATTTCCAGGGCATAAGGTCTTCATCTAAGACATGGCTTTTCCAAGGAGTTTTGATGTCCAAAACACTGCAAGGACTAAATATTAATAATGAAATCCATGTGGGGCCCTAGGGGAAACAACCAAAAGGGCTCCATGTCAGCAATTTTAGATTAGCTCATCGACTGGAGCCAGCCTTCCAGTCTATATAGAGTTCAGTGCTTAAGACTCAAACAGAAAGCTAAGATGCTGGTTTAATACATACATACTATTAATGCATTTTTCTGGGTGAATGAACTTGACAGACAAAGAATTATTATTCTGTAATAACACAAAAGCTTCCACATACACAACATTTATCTTTAATGCTCATGCTATCCAAAAAAGTACAATTGTTCTCTTCCAATACTGGTACTTGAGAAAATACCTTCAAACTTTTTATACAAACTGACCCGGCAGTGATTAAAATCAATACTGTAATCCACTTACCAAAACTTTCAAAAAAACAAGCGCAGATCCTAGAGTAATCCTTATCCGCAAGTGTTCATTAAATTTCTGAATGCTGAAAAACATATATCTCTTATTTCAACAGTGAAAATTTGAGGCAGTGAAAGAGTGCAGTGATTTTATTGCTGTTCACAAAATCACACGTTTCTTTCATTTTCGAAAGCACTCATAACGGATGTTTACATTAATAATTCTAATTGAACACAAAAAAAGGGCATGACCTTAATTCAATATGAGTCATGGAATGAAGAAATGGATATGTATCTATATACATCACAAGTAGCCTGTCTGATAAGTTTGAATCATGCTTTCCATCATGCTTTGGTTGTCATTTAAACATACAAGTAGTCATTCTTGAATTGATGAGTGTGTCAAATTTTACACTGACAAAATATGCATAACCACTTTGGCACAGTACAGAAATTGATTCTTGGAAATAAATCAGATGAAATCCACATTGACAATAATTTCAATATTTTCTTTCATGTCTAATTCATAGAATAACAAAACATATAATTGTAATAATCTATCAAGAAATACTTTTCAACCTTCATGGACTTTTAAACAGCAGTAAAGCAGGCATAAAATTATTACTGCAGTGAGATTGTCAATGACGTGTATAACTGGTAATAGAAGAATTAAAGTGATGGACAAGTAAAGTAGACTTTTGTTATGCTCGTTTTTCTCAGAATAAATTAACCCGGTCTGTGTCTCAGAATGCACTTTTCCAAGGATGAATTTGTTGAACATCCACATAACATTACGTACAGTATACATCCCAAGAGTATAGTCTTAGTTAAGAGTTAAATGTCTTGTCCATGAAAGAAACAGTTAAAAAACAAATAAATTAGAGACTGCTGTCTTCTGTCATTAGGATAAGAGCCTAGAGAGCTTACTGAAAAAGTAGGTCGCTTTAAGCCACTTTACATGCTGCATACACAATATTTGACATCTCAATCTTTTATAGCTAGATTTTCAGTTGTCTGTAAATAGACCATTTCTTGCAGCAATACAGATTTCTGGCAACTGAGTCAGGTTATCGCAAACCCTTCAGCAGTGCTGAGCAGATTTTAGAGCTTTTCCAATGCGGATATGCAGTCCATTTGGGACTCCGCCATGCTCCCAGTGCAACGACTCTGATGTTCTGCCATTTCAGATCAATAATTTGCTCCATAATGTACACTCAGTAACACATTCATTACTTAGTGGTTATGTTTGTCAAATCATGAAAAACAGGGGTCGGTTGCTTTCAGTCTGAACAACATCTGACTCAGTGAATGACTTTCAGTTCAACTGATAAATTTATAAAGCATTCAAGTTTGGTTGTTCAAACAATGATAGAACAGAGTTGTTTATCCACGATATCTCTCCTCAAAATTATCCAGTGGAAGGAAAATAGGATAGAGAATTTACCCACTGCATAAATTATACCAGAAGAGTCGAATAAACGACCCTGGAACAAAATTATCAATAGTATGATGCTGTTTCATCTCGCCACGCAACGGTCATCGAGGCCACAAAAGCGGCTCATACCGGCAGCTTCGAGTTTTATCACTTCATGCTTTTTAACGAAGAGGAAAACTTGTCCGCATGCAATTCGTTTAAAATCATTAAAGCAACTCTATCAATTCCGCATCTGCTAAGAAATAGATGTCGCTTTCTTGCCAGACAACACGACGCCTTAAGCCGTTGTTGATGTGTTGTGGAGTGAATCTACACTCTCTTGAAGTCGGTAATTAACTACCATTCTTTACCTTTTTATCTTCACGTTGATTTCAGTTTCTTTTCAAGCCAGTTCCATAATTGGTTGATTTTTTGACAACTATACTGCTTAAAATACTAAGAAAAGGTTTTACTATTCCACGAAAGGTAGTTAACCTTGGCACCGACCAAACGAGACAAGATGGCGCTTACGCGCGGCCTTTAACCACGTCATACTGGGACGAGGAATACAAATTCATCAGTAATCTCGGCCCCAGAGCCTGGTCTGGTGCTCCTGCACCACCATAAACATATGGTTACGTGGTTTCCAAATATTCCGTGTCTTGGAGAAAGAATTATCAAAATAAGATTAAAATATTTTACAATACGTCTTAAGCTTCTTGGGTTTAGCACTACAGATGTGTCTTAAAAAGACTGGAAGTGGAAGCCCAAGGATGTGTACGAATCTCTTTGGATACCAACGGAATCGAATGACGTTAGTGAGTCGTAAGGACTGCTGGGGAGTGTTAAGTTGTTTTAAAGTGGCTTTTATGTCGCCGTAATTGACCTATTTTACTACGATGGGCAAATGTTACAAAAAGACAGTTTTCCTAGGGAGAGTATAATATCTTCTTCAAGATAGTTTCGTCGTAGTGGTAAGAAAAATTTGGTTGAGTGTGAGATCTTAAGAGGACACTTTGCATCTCTGAAGAACTATTTCCAGGGACGGCGGAGCCGGCCCGGCCGGGGGGCAAAAGCCCCCACTTTTTGGCAGAAGTGATATTAGTACATTGAGTCAATTGCTTGTGTTAAAATATGAAAAATAAATTATAGTTTTTATGTTAAGAAAGACCAATATATTTAAGATTAGCCCATGGCCCTCTCTCTAGCAAACCCGAATTTTTTACCATGATTTCTCACCAAGAAAATTCAAAATTGTTTGATTTAAGATTTGTTGAAAAAAATTCAATCGAAAGAAACAATTGAAGTTACTTCTAACGGCCAACAATTAATGTTGGGCAATATTAAGTGCGCATGGCTCCTGAAGCTTGTAAACTCAGTAGTAAAGTTTTGTGAGCCCCTGACCTGAATCAAACCCGTAACCTTGCGATCGCCGGTGAGATGCTCTAACGATTGAGCTACATGAACTCAAATGGTAGAATGAAGGTTGCGTGTTGTACTGCTTCGTAATTGGCATGTGTACCAGTAACTGCAGTCTTGTCAACTGAAGTGAATCCACCTATCGATTTTTAAATCCTATTGGTCATATTTTTGTCACATGACTTCCTATCACTACAAAAACGTCACCTACTTTTTTCGCATTTCACTCCGACGAAAGGTTTGCGCTCGAAACGTCAGTTTCCTAAACTCAAGTTTCGGCAGTTTCCCATCCCTTTTGGTTTTCCTGAATCCACTTAACGCGCATTCGATTGGCTCTATTCCGGAACTGTAAGAATACTTGGACTAAAGCAGAATATCCGTTAAATTGAACAACTATTATAATTCCAGAAAATTCAAAGTAGCTATTCGAGAATATTCCGGTATAGGGAATCAATCGAACGCATCGTTAAATGAACCGTAGGGTATGAATGTCGTATGGATGACGTGTCTACATCTAACTCTTCCCCGGGTGATGGCTTCCTTTAACAAGTAAAATTGTCTGGTGTTACCAAGAGTAAAATGATACAAAACTAATCCTGTCGGTTTAAAAGAAAGGTGGCAGGTTCTGTCGGGAAAGAGTTAAAGTTTTGAGAAACACGTAACTAACTTTCCAAAATTGAACGACAACCAAGAAACTATCCGTTATCGAGGTACATTTATTACTTATTGCTGTCTACGTTTTAGCAGAGTTAGGCGGATTGGAATAATAGACAATACACGAAATTGAAGTCGTCATGCTAGCTATCTACGTTACAGTGATAATGTTCAACGACAAATTGAGTAAAATCTTCACAATGTCATCCTTTAGCCAGATTTGTCATTCATGGCAAGAAAAATAAAACTGATAAAGCCAAGAAGGATAACATTCCACTTCCAGCTGACAACAAATGCATTGTTGCAGTTGTCGTCTTTACAGCAAGTAAATTTACAATCTGCCTCGTTTGGAAATTGGGCGCAAATATTGGCTTGATTACAACCGCTGGACATAATGCAGCTCTCGTTGAACTTCGTCACATTTTGCATTTTATACGTGACGCGCAGACATCTGTCTTCACCAGATGGGCATTCCACGCTATTTGTAGAACATATTTCGCCTGTTCCAACGCAGGTATAACATTTTAGACCAATTGATCCTGAAAATGAATCAAAAAAGTTACGTACCATCATTGATTGTTAACACACCAGAGGCGTAGGAAGTGGGGGGACAAGGGGGGCGATTGCCCTGCACGTTATAAAGTGGGGGGCGAACATATGTATTTTCCTCCCCCCCACTTTTTGGCACGGTGAACGTTTAAAAACATTCTGCACAAATTTTTATGCGCTATATAGTACTTCTGAAACTTAAAACACGTGCACGTCATTCTTTATTTGGCTCTGTAAACTATAATAATAAATTTTCTGCAGTGTTCCCACGCTTTCTATCCGTTGCTTATGGGTCGATTTCTTATTGGCTGGTATTGTTTTGACGGTCTTCCTGCTTTCCAGTCAAGAAGGAGCAATTTATAAAACATAAAACAAAAATGCGATGTTTCCCGTTTTGGACTGGAAAAAAGTCGTCGATTGCTCAGTTACCAGATGTCCAGTTCCCCCCCCTTCTGAAGAACTTCCTACGCCTCTGCACGCGGTTTGGTTCCCAATTATCTTGAAACCTATAAACATATCACGCATCCCATAAAAGCAAGATTTTGCCGCACCTTCCTGCGCAAATGCGCGTGATTCTCGCGAGATTTGATAGGAATACTGTACTCCTATGAAAGAAGAACCACGCGCATTCGACCAGGGAGGTGGTGGGATAAAATCTGGCTTTTTTGCAGGATTCGCGGTATTCGAAGGAAACAAGACTTACTGGAGAATATTTCGGCGGGATATGACGAGTACAGAAATCTCCACTGGACTTTCGTCATTTGACCCTTGGCACAGTATCACATCACTAGTTTACTGCATGGTACCACAGAAAAAGTGTGTTTTGTGGCCTCTCGGGGACACAAAAGTAACTCACTGTTACCCTCAGTACCAATAAACAGGTGCATGCTACTATGTATGCTGTTATTTCAGTTAGAAAGCTCGTTTAAGTACAAGTAGTTATCCAGATTTCGTTAGAATCTCACCCAAATTTTTATCTTACAAGAAAATTCCCTTGAGGCTGTATACGGCCATGCGCTTATATGTTGGGTGACAGGTATGTACTTCAACAATTATTGGTTAATGATAAACAAGAAACTACCCGGTATCCGACTGGATATTTCACTATCCAGTGCACTTTTCATAATGCGGTCGAGCCAAAACTTCGTTATTCGTTTTCTCGATAGCATGGCAAATTTATAGCTTTGTTTGTCACAGATGAAATGTTATGAAAATCATAGAAGTTGCAGCTTTGTCTTGACCTAATCCTTGAATATGATGACTGCCGTTTTCCCTTTGTGTCATTTCTCCTCCCCCTTCAGGTGCAGTGGGCATGACTAGGTAGTATAGGACTGCCTAATAAAAATATTGTTTCTAGATTTCGAAATATCTTCCGTTGCTCATACTAGTTTCTTCACAAAGTACATGTTAAAAGACGGAATACAGCCAGTTTCATACAGCGAAAACATCCGAGACGGTAATTAATTCGTGAGTCACTTTCGGGGAAAAATTTTAAAAAGACATAAAACACAACGAACGAGCCTCATCGGGGAAGCGGTTTATAAAAGTTATGACAAACTCTTTGTCAATGTAAAGGCTCTCTACAGACGGAGGATTTGTAATCATTTGCAGGGCGGTAAATGCAAGAACGAACAATAGTTATTCAAAGTCATTTAAATAAATTTATCGGTATCAATTTCAAAGGCTTCAACAAAATAACTGAACATAATTGCTAACCATACAAACATCCTTTCAAACCGTATAAAGGATTTTTTTTGTTGTTCGAGGCCGGTGCTGGCGCCAGTAGGTAATTAACCTCATGGATAAAAGTCTTCATAAAAGGTCATCACACTATCATCACGGACATAGTTTGTGAAAAAATCTTCGACAAATAATCCCCGTAATGTTTTAGATGAGATTTCTTACTAGACGGTCATACAGCGCTCCTATCAGATGTCATACTCGTGAAGTGAGGTTTTAACCACAAGATGTTAAGTGGTGTTTAAGACAGCAGTATTTTTTGAAGTTTTAACGTCCGAGCGCGTGGGGCGAGAATTTTTAGAATTGATTAAACATGTGCTGTGAGTGTTTTAAACTGCTTCAAAAAACGTCGCTCGAGCATAGCTTCTCTACCGTTATTGGTTGACCTATTACTGTTCTAAAAATAAACAACCTTCATGCTAATTTTGTGTTCAGTAGTATTCTTTATTTAAAAGATTCATCTTAATTAGCAGTTCAATATAAATTCAGACTTTCAGCTTGTCTACCCATTGTGTGCACCATTAACCCTGCATTCCCCGAGACTGAATTCAAATGTGTATTTTTAACCCACATATAACTATACAGGACACTGTTTAGTGTTGTTGTAGAAGAACAAATTACAACTATAGAACAATTGGGCGAAGAAGCAAAAAACAAAAAGAGAACAAAGAACGAAAGAAAAATCAAGCAAGAAAGGGTTAAGATAACAAAGCTTCATGCTAATCAGGATGACAATTTTATCAGGTCTAAAAGCCTTTGCACAATATCAAGTACGTATACTCCATTGGATAATATACCTATTGAATGTGAACGAGTTTTTGAGTACTCTTTAGCATAGATTGTAAACACTTAACTCAGAGAATATCTTCTTTCAAGAACTGACAAACTCGGAGAAGTGACCCTTTCACAAAATAATACATGAAACAATGAAACACAGGAGGTTTTCTTTTAGGAGTTTTACTAAATCTTGAGCAGGTCATCACGAGTGCTTACTTTATTTCACTGTGTTTGGTTGCGGCTGTGTTTTAAAAGATATCAATATCACGCGGAAGTTATCACGTAGTTAAATAAGTCAACACAAACGACGACTCCAGCAACGGTTAAAAACTACATGTTAAATTTAAGTCACGAAAGATGAGTTCGGAAAAAGGAAATCCAAATGCACAACAGCAAGAACGTGATCCCAATAATACATCGAAACAAGGGCGAAGAC
>JBAHVQ010000476.1:261173-278588 GCA_036872915.1 Nanipora kamurai | reverse complement strand
AAACAAAACCTTGTTGTAAGCAATAACAATGTGGCTCTTAGTTAACAATCAAACTTTGTTTCTTATCAAAATAGGATAGCACCTTTGTAATGACTCCTCTATGATAACAATCTCCCCTATTTCAGCAGAAAATGTTCAGTAGCTGTAGCACATGTGGTCAGTCTGCACAGTGTGTGACTGTGTGTTTCAGACCCACATCATGTCTTCATTATTACCAGCACCAACTTCATCATTATAAGTCTGAGGTGCGTGCATCGGAAAAATGAGAACATATTCAATACAGGAATGAAACTCAACCAATACACAAATTTTCTATGTATAAGGTAGTCTTAATATGATATATCTTACTGGCTTTCATAATTCAAAGATCAACATCCCAAGCTGGCCTAAATTATCGACAAATACATTAAAATTCGTACCAATACAAAGATACATCAACTACTTTTTCACAACCATGCCAGAGATACTGTCATGAGCAGAATATGCAAGTACAGTCAGCTGGAGTTTTTTTACCAAATAAACAAATTTTATCTTCCTGCTTCAACTTCCATTACTACAAACTTGTCAAGTAGGGAGTCCACCATGACTTTCCATCATGCCTACTTGAAATACCCTTTTTTGTCAATATGCCATGTTACTAAGTAAACTGAAAAATTTAATGTTTCAAAATATCAAGTGTCATATGGAGTCAGGTCTAATTAGCCTTGGAAATGTATGAGCTTTCTAAATCACACTTTCTCTGAATAAGGACATGTGTGGGCATTTTGTATCAGGTTTCTACAACACAGAGCTCAATGAACTAGAACATTTTGATTAAATCTGTATAGTCAATGCCACAAGACCCAGCTCTAAATAACAGAAGTAAAACTACATGTAGCCTTCTGTTTGAAATTTAAGCACAAGACTGTGCATTGGAACAGGATATCATCGTCAAAATTTCAGTAACCATGGCTTGAATTACAAAAATACCTGATGGCATTATATATTAAACTTCCTTTATCAAGGCTTTTTATGAGTAAGGTTTAAAAAATAGCTGCATTGAACAACTAAAAAATAAGTAAAACATATAACATGTTGCAATAAATAATGAAAAACCTTGTTTCTATGTCCATTTTTGGCTCTGGCATATAAGTATTTCTCAACAGTCATTCAATTAATTGATAATTCTATATATTTCAAAATCCTCTGATATTTGCCTGGTAGTTTCTGGGTAGATAATTTCTATATTCATGTTGCTACCTCCTACGATGTGTGAGTACGTATAACATCTAACTAGCTATCAACAACAGCTGTTAAGCCCATATACTTAATACTACATGTTGCATCTTTCTACAATAGTTCTATGACTTTGGTTGTTTGTGGTTTAGCGTTTTGAGTAGGGAAACGCAGTCCTATTGATGACATTCTTAAGGCTTTGCGGTAGTTTTTCACCTAAAATCTCCTGTAACTTACCGTAAACTTAGTAAAAAAGAAATGTAGTTTTAAGAAAAAGTGCTAAATTTATTCATGGCAGGGGTGACTTCCCCTCCGGTTCTCATCTTGTTTACCTGAAAAATGGCGGTCCAATATAGGTAACTACCTCACACTAATGCAAAAAGGCTCAAGTAAGAACAAAAGCTCTTAGAGAACTAAATTATTTAGATATTGGCACCTGCATTTCCATACGACAGCACTAAGATTCAATATCAGTGATGGATCTTTGACGCAAAAAGAAAATATTAACATCTAGTCGCTGCCAAGATTACTTCAATTCGTTTTCTTCATAAGAATAAATACATTGTTCGCATAAAAATGTTTACTCAACTGTACCAAAGTAAATTCCATCAACTGTTTCCTGTAATTAAATAGACTTTGGAAGTTTTTATTCAACCATATGGCAACGGCAATTGCAAGTTTGCGATATCAAACTTGCAGTACGAAAAAAACGAAAATAAAACTATGAAATATGACAAAACGTAGAAAAGCAGCCAGGAACCTTCGAGTGAAAGCCGAAAACTCATGCTTAAAGTCACTTTTTTAACTCTGCTAAATCGGACCAACATATTGCGCCAAAAACGCAAAATACAAATGAAGCTATTAGGTCTAAGCTTTCATCAAACATCTGACATTTCCCTTGAGTTTCCTCAATGAAGGAGTGCACGGCTGAGGTTCCATGTCGATGGCAGCTTGCATGTAAAGAGTTAAATCAACAGCAAGATATTTGTAAGTTAGCTAACGAGATATTCGGCATCCAAAGCCGATGTTCTGATGCTTTAACCTAGGGCCAATGTCGATATTTATTTCATAACGGTGATATAGCGTCCTGAAAGCGTCTTTCAGCTCCTTCTACGGTGAGTATATGCGTTAGCGAGGCAACAATATTTGTTGCCGGTAACACAAAAATTTGCAGAACATTACTTTTTCTGAAGAAACTTCGAAAAACCACAGAACAGAGGACCACATTTAAAAGTAGCACGCATGCTAGCTCCCTGTCCGAACAACAAACACTTTGCCAACAATATTAATATTCCTCTTTCATGGGACTCACCAAGTTGGAGACTGCAAAGCGGTAAAACCAAAGTTTCTAAATTCCTACTCAAACTGGTTTGTAATCTAGTGCTATTCCAGTGTACGTACACATAGCTTTGGTTCATAACTCGAAAATCTAGCGAATGCAGTGGGCCTTGTCCTGAGACCATTTCACAATTTCAAAGGTCGCTTCGATCTTCCAACGGAACAGCAGTCAACATCGCTGCGTTCCTTAATTTATTTCACTTTATGAATTACCTCAAATCCTTTCAAGTTTAACCAGGAACATATAGCTAAATGAACTACTTTGGTCAACTTACATTGTAATTCCTGCAAAGTTGTAATTTTCCAAACTTGTTTCACACGAGTTCACAGCGTTCCATTTATTGTCCGCTCGTCCATTATCTGGTCTGACCTTGACTACGTCCACGGGGGCGTCATCGAACTGTGGACTAGAATTACTTGTGGCCATGTTTTGATTGGCTGCTAATATTGGGCGGGCTGGTCTCTCGGCGCAAGGGTTGCAATGCGGTCACATGCCATACACTGGTATCTCTTGGAATAATACTTTAATAAATGAAAAATGTAGCACCCAAAGAAGATGGTAAACAAATGCGCACATATATTGACGGATACATTTTTGTGGTCATGTAATTGCTCTTAAGAAATATGTAAAGCAAACTTTTTAATTTTAACCTGAAACTGCACCTGAATGAATCTCAAACCATGTAAAGCTCAAAAATTTTACCCAATCGGTCATTCCGAGTAATTAGCATCGAAGGCACTCGGGCTGACATAATGCAATGGAACACAAAGTTGGTGTCCCGTTTTCGGAAAACCTTTTGCTTCCTCAGCGAAAATTCTTTACAAATAGATACTGTTTTCCCTCGGATATAACGATCGTGCAATTAATTTAATTTTTTTTGACTTTTGAAACAAGCATTGATCAACTTTATTTTGGTTTCTGAAATAATTGAGGGAGTGGCGTCACGCCCTATCACGCCCCTGCCACACCGCCATTTTGCTCATCCCTGGATCAGTCTGTTAAAATCGACTTTGAAAATTGCCACGTTTTGAAAACTTTTGAGTGTACCGATGTAAGATTATTTTCGTTGTGGTGTATTACGGTGTCCAACGGGCCACCTGTCGTTGTAATCGTCTATTGTATTTGAGAAATTTTACTGTAGTTTCCAGACCTCCGTACCAGTGACGCGAATGTTGCATCATCTGTGTCATCACACATGGTATACAGTAGAACAATTTTAACTTGTTTTCTTCAAAATGCCTCTGTCCTGTCGATTTTACCACCACAAATATCCTGAAGTGGACGACGTCGTTATGGTGAATGTCAGAAATATCGCTGAAATGGGCGCTTATGTAAATCTTTTGGAGTATAACAATATTGAAGGAATGATTCTTCTAAGTGAGTTGTCGCGAAGGAGAATCAGGTCGATAAACAAGTTGATTCGAGTTGGAAAGAACGAATGTGTCGTGGTTATTCGTGTTGATAAAGAAAAAGGTTAGACGTTTGATCCGTGTAGTTGGAATAAAACTAGCTGATCATTACTGACTTTATGTTTGTTATAAATATTATTGATTATTGATTTGATTATAATCCGCGGGACAGTGGAGCCGTGGGGGCATTAGTTCCCAACTATTTCTTAGAGTCATATTCATAAGGACAAAACATGGAACAAAGATCCAAAAGCGTCAAAGTTTACCTCTTTTCCTGTCATATAGTTCTGATTTTAGCTTTGTAAATATGCAATTTTAGAAACCCAATTTTAAAATTTTCTAGCAGGAGCATCTGCTTCAACCTTTCTAGATGTTTAGCCCCTCTTGAAATTTTGCTTTTTAATCCCAGTTGTTATGCACCTGACTTGAGTTGTGGAAATATTTTTTTGAGAGATTTATTTATAGGTGCTCTTTCCAAGAAAATTTTAAAAATTGATCATAGTATGTGAACTTTGGGCTTTATATTCAAGAGAGGTACATATTTTCAATAAAATAAGCTTCCAAATAATAGGTTTAATAAGCATTAATTTTTTGTTGTTTTTGAATACGAGAAACCCTTGAGTAACTAGCAAAACATTATTAATGTTTTCCTGCATAGTATTGTTGTATGAATGTTCTTATCGTCTTTCTTTTTGTTTTTCAGGCTATATTGATCTCTCCAAAAGAAGAGTTTCCCCAGAAGAGGTGAAAAAATGTGAAGCTAAATATTCAAATGCAAAAACAGTAAGTTGACAGGATTCAAGTATTTGTCACAGAGTACAATGAACTTGAAAAAAAGTTACTGTAGCATGTGCAGAAACTGATGTGGAGTATTTTTCTGTTTGGCCCAGGTCCACAGCATCCTTCGACACACTGCTGAAATTCTAAAATATGAAACAGATGAACAGTTGGAAGAACTTTATGCCAAAACTGCTTGGACTCTAGATACTAATTTAAAGGGAGTTGGGAAGGCATTTGATGCTTTCAAGAAAGCTGTTACGTAAGTTGGATTACTTGGTAAAATTCTGTTGCTGTAAACTTGACATTATCCTAACTTTTGGTGCAAGGTATAATATAGAAATTTAATTTTTCAAAAATACAGGTTCCTGATACATATAATTTTTGGCAAGGGCCAACTGCTCTTCACATCTTTAAAATCAAAATAACTCTGTCTGCTTTGGTCAGAACCTGCTGCTGCAGGCAAAAAGTTATTTGTGTCAAAAAAGGGTTAGGATATGTTGGAACTTCCCAAGCTACAGTATGAACCTTGAGCACCTAGTTAATGTTCAGCATATTATGCCATTGTTCAATATGCTTATTGAAACAAAGTTTGATGGGAGTATATACAGTAGGTATCACCATCTGTATCTGTCTGTCTAAGAATAATGTAAAAATATAGGATGCTATATAGGCAGTGTATAAGACAGTGCAGAAAGTTAAAGGGTTTGTAGACTATCAGAAGAATATAGGATGCTGCAAAGTAGTATAAAAACTAGTTTAGATCCCATTTCTATTTTAGAACATCTTTTATTCTCTGAAGAAGGGCCTTTGCTTGAAATGTCAAAATCTTTCAACATATATTCAGTAACCTACCAACCTTCTAACTTTTTACACTGTCTATTTGAGTGGTTTTGAAAAGCCATTCGTGCCATTGTCTGTTTTCAAAATCTGTGTAATCAATATCTGTATTCATACTGATTGCTAAAAATGCATTACTCATTCTCACTCAATTGTCAGACAGCGTTTACAAATTTGTTTGTTTCTGTTGTCTGACTTTCTAGGGATCACAGTGTGTTAGATGAACTGGATCTTGATGAAAATACAAAGAAAGTTCTGCTAAATAACATCACTCAAAGGTTAATGCCACAAGCTGTAAAATGTCGAGCTGATATTCAAGTATCATGTTTCACTCGTGAAGGTATCGATGCAGTTAAAGAAGCACTAATGAAAGGCCTGGAAAATGATAAGGAAGAAATGCCAATCAAGGTTAGACTGCAGAGGTTTTGGAAGTTGGAAGACATTCTTCCATCCTGTTATGAAAATTAATACATCATTCTGCATTTACCAACAGGTTAATGCTACTGGTGAAGCACAGGATGAAGTAAAAACTGTCTTGATTATAGTCCTGCACTTCAGAATAAGATATCAACTGGCAAATTTAGTTGACTTCAGAACTATTTTAACTTGCATCTCTGTCAGTGGTTACCAGACTGCTGCTCTACCAGTTGGGAGAATTAAGCTAACATGTTATATACAGTATCTGCCAGTACCCTATGTTTCATGTAACAAAGTTGCAGAAACAGGAAACTAGCAGTGTCCTCCCACTTACTAAGATATCATAAATGTTTTTTGGAATTGACTGAAATTTCATAATTTCTTTTTAGATACATTTGATTGCACCTCCCACGTATGTTATCACAACAACAACTATGAATAGAGAAGAAGGCCTCAAAGCCCTCGAAGACTCAATTACAGCTATTGAGGAATCGATAACAAGTAAAAATGGAACATTTACCATACAACAAGCAGTAAGTTATTGGCAATACCTTTAATTATTCTGATACTGTAGTTCCATTTCCAGACTTAATTCTGCAGTAGTTATTTGTAGATGTGATTCTGGTTGTAAAACTCTCAATCAATAGGTATGTTGTGTGCCTAGATTAAGCTAAATATTAACTGGATAAAGTATTACTTTTGTGACCAAACAACTTAAGCACTGAGACAGACAACCCAGATACCCAGATGACTTAATTCACTTCAACTGACAAAATGCATACATGCTACAACAGAGAACAAAATAGCTCAGCCAGTAACTGCCATTGCTCTAAAGAATTTACAACTACCTCTGTCCATTGTTTAGCCAAAGGTAGTGACTGATTTGGATGAAGCAGACCTTGCCAAAGAGCTGGAAAAACTGGAAAAAGAAAATGCTGAAGTGGATGGAGATGATGACAATCCTGATGAAGAAGATGAACAAGAGGATCTCTGAACAGTGAACAATATTATTAGTCTAATAATAATCATCTCTTTACTGATGTGGAACACTTCTTCAGCTCATTCCAAGCACTGCAGATAAAAGAATGGAAGAGAAATCCAGACACCCTGGTTGTTTGAAAGCTAGTTACTGGTACTGTAATGTTGCTGCCATATTGGAGATAATGTAGATGTGTCCCTCACAATGGCAACTAATTTAGATATTCTTCAGTTAGTATTAGAATTAAGGTTTTTGGCCTGGTTTATTTGCCTTGCCATTGGAATCTTTGTCTTCTGAAGCTGCAGTAGGCTAATTTGAATGCACATGAAAGAATGTCTAACTGGTGAATATTTGGTGACCAAAATAGGTCTAGTGAGTGGAGCATAAAATTTGGGAATACTGCATTATGAAATCTGGAGTTTCCATGGGTATGCTTCAATTGGACCAGAAATGAACCGATGAACCCCTTACTGCCACAGCCTCTGTACTTCAAAGGATAAAGAAGGGAGGGGCTAGTAGTTAATCCAGAATTAACATCACATCACCTTAATTGCTTTTGAACAACCAAGCCAGGTGTACAACAACACTTTTTGTCAAAAAAGGTTGAACATTTTGAACACTAGTGAAAGACATTAGTTGTCATTTCCCTATTGTGCTTAACAATTATTGATCTTTTTTTATTTGTGACTCGTAACTTTCAGTGGCTTTCAAATCCTACAATCTGTGATTTACAAAGAATGCTAATTAACTTGGTTTTTTTCCCAGACTAACCTTTATTTTTTACTTTCAAAGGTATATTTAATATTAAATTTTACTGAATACCAGTTGACTGGAAACACATTTGAGTAACAGAAGCAATATATCATACATAAAAAAATTGTTTTTCATCTAATTTCCAAACACCAAGAAGTGAGTTGAAAAACAAATTGATAGCAGCAATTTTTTAATCAACATTGAGGTGATTGGAAATCTGATCAAAATGGACTTTCCTGTGTATGATATGGCTTCTCAGAATCCATATTTAAGGAGAAAATGAGATTTAAACTTTCCAAACTAGGTTTTGGTACCCGATTTCCATTGTGTTTTCCCATTGAATTATTGAGTTTAAGAAGTTACAATGAAAACATTTTTTTTATGATTGATTTAGTATGACTTGCTTTCATTGCTAATGCATTGGACAGAGACCATACTATACTGAAAGAAATAGCCTCAACTTGGTTCTTCTGAATTCTATTAACAAACCACAAAAGCTTAGCACAATGGGTGAACACAAATTGAATGCAAAAGAATGAAGTTGAGGCTTTTCATGTATAATGATGAATTGTGGTATTTATGCAATTGGTCTATGGCAACACTAGCCATCTTGGTTTGAGGGGGTGGAACAGAAACCCTGCATATTGTTTGTGTACCATGCCCTGTCAAAAGATGCAATAGGGTAATCCAATTGAACCACCCTGAACTTGAATCTCTTATCTTGATGGTAGGTCTTTATTCATGAAATAAATCATCTGGTAGTAGCCAGGGTAAAATCATCGAAGGCTTGAGACACACATCTTGACCAGGCCTTTGCCTGTGTACCAGGGATTTAATCATTTTCCTTGTGGACTCAAATGTCATGTCTATTGAACAAAGAGGAACTTACAAGCTATTCATATTTTACCAGAGGTTTTGTTTCCAGCTGTTGCAGATTCTCACGATAAGACAAAATAGTCTTGTAAAATGAAAAGTTTTTAAGTTGCACATTGTAGATATTAAATCCTGTGCCAGTTTACTCTAACAGATATTAAAATAAAATCAGTTTTGAAGGAACTTACTCAGAACCTTATATCAACATTTTCTTCTTTACTTTTGACAAATTGCAAAATTGGCCTTTGCAAGAAGTGGGGGGACAAATCCTGCCAGTCCCAGAGGGGCCACTGCCCTCTCTAGTACCTTGTTTTTGGCAGAGTACAAGCTATGTAGTAGCTGTAGACTTCCACAATGTCACATTTGTCACTAGTGTGCTCTGGTTTTTCATGCAGGTGGTGGCAACTGCTAAGTGATATGCTAGAGGGCTCTGGGGTATGGTCCCCCTGGGAGTTTTATAGGTTCCAAAAGGTCATTTTTTCACATTCTAGAGAAAACCAAACAAAAACACTTTACCAGACTTCTCAGGTTTCTTGAGTGTTTCAATTTTTTGGCTGCATCAGATTTGAAAACACACAACTTTTAAAACATCAGAAATGACCATGCCTTTAATGACAGTAAAATCTACCAGTATGACTGTAACTGAAAGATATGTTCTCAAATGCTAATTTAATATGTAATCATTTACTTTTATGATTAATACTGTGCAATGTATTATCACAGACTTTCATTTTAAATTTTACAGTATGCTGTCATTTACGCAGGTTTTTACCCTGTGCTCAACTCTTTCCAGTCTAGGTATTAGGCCCCAAGCCCCAATGTGGATGTACCACTCATGTATCCAGAAGGGATCTGCAATTCTTCAATGGATTTGCCATTACTGATATTCAAAATGTTGTTTTATTTGACAAAAATAACATTTGAATAGTCAGTGACTAATAAATTATTACTTATTCAAAAAAAAAAAAAAAAGACTAATAATTCTCTATCACTAAAATTTCTAATTAAATGGCTTATCTCTATTGAATAGCAATCGGTCACCCCATTGTAATTTTACTAAAACTTTTTAGGAGATTTCTCCAGACTAGTGTGAGTCACCATTGGCAACAGCTTCATCACTTCTTTCACCATTCCCATTGACTGTCACTGTGTTTACATGGGTATTGTCTGTTGTGGTTTCTTCAAATATTTGTTCAAAATCAACTGTTAGTTCTGGTAGGTTTACACTTTTTCCATCTTTGAATTCATCCTCAATCACTGACACATCACTGGTTTGTGTTGACATGATTCCCCCAGATTTGACCTTCCTCCCTTGTTTTAATCCAAGAATCTGGAAACAGATAGATACCTGTTTAATACTGCATTAAATTTACTGTCTTACAAAGATAAGCTGTGGGGAAAACACCTTTACAGTAGTATGGTTGAAGCATGTTGGTTAGCAATCTGCACCTGGTGATCCCCTCAGGTGGCATCATATAGCACCACTACCAATACTTCTTGTATGTAAGATTGTTTGGAAATTAAAACTTTTGACATCCAATAGATTTCTTTAGCTTGGCATGTAAATTGTCCATTTATAATGCTGTTGCAGTAATCTTCTAATAGTCTAATGAAGAGCTGACCCAGAATATGACCACTGCAGAGGCTTTTGAAACATCACTTGACACCACAACCAGTCTTCCTCAAAGCTACTCCAACCTGAATGGTCAACCTTCACCAAGACAGCTATATGATGAATTGATTGACTTATATTTCCACAACTATTGAAAAAAAAATTATAATTATTATTCTGTTCTGAACTTACTTTTACATAATTTGCAGGCACAATTCCTTTGACAGTTCCATCAACAGTAGCCAGCAACCACCCTCGGATTCTTGGCTGTTTATCTTTTGGTGCAATCCTCAAGCAATCTCCAGCACTAAAAGAGAGTTCATCATCACCTTCCCCACCAAAATCAAACAAAGCCTTACCCAAGACATGGTCTCCATCACCTAGACCAAATTTAAAAGTAATGAGTCAATGAAACTGGCTACAAAGTAAGGCAGAAAGCACTGATTGTGACCCACATTGCTGCAAACAGAAAATTTAGTGGTTGAGTAAGCCTTTAAATTCTTTTTTAAATGTTCATATTTTATTCCTTATTCATACAGTCTCATTAAAGCCAATATGGTTTTACCAGTCATCCAGTCACTTTTATGGTCCACTTCTTCTCCAAGTGATGACAAAAACCTCCAGATTAGCCAGGGTGTTCCCAATACCACACCAAAAAATAGCAAAAGAGGCCATGAACGCCAAATAAATCCTCCCCTCAGCCCAGACTCTCCCATTGCCACAGATTTCACTTCACTCCAAACTTCCTCAACACTTGCTTGGTTCCTTAATCCAGTAAGAACCATTATTCTTTGAAGAAGGTTCCTCAGCCATTTGATTGCAAAATTAGATCCAATAGCTTGGATAAGATTATGTCGCAGATGACTAAAATGATCAGCAACACCCAAAACAGCACGGAAGGAATTATGTACAGCAAAAAATGTAGACTCAAACATCATGGCTATTGATCCAAATGCCTGGACAATGGAATAAATTGAATCAAATGCAACCCTTGAGTTCTGTTCAGCTTGTTCCACAAAGGAACTTGAGGGCTGGTTATTGTTTGTGTATCCTAAGCCATATCTGTTAGTATTGTATCCACTATAAATGTTATTGTATGTACCATATCCTCCATATCCCCCATATCCCCCATATCCATTGGAGTATCCTCCTACATGAGTCAAAATATTTGTATCAGTAATTTATACATATTACAAAGCAAACATTTGAAGTTTGAAAGATATTAAGTTTATATATGTTCTATATCTGGACAATGTTATGTTTACTTATATTTCTCAAACTTGCAAATAGTTTGTGGGATAAAAACGAATGAAATCAATAGTGGAATCATGCTTGTTTTTAAGTATAAATAATAATTTGTCTCTATTTTCTTCGGAGTATAGAGTGATCTGAGAAGCTATATCAGTCGGCAAAGATTGTTTTCTATGACATTCAAACATCTCAAACTTTATGATTAAAACAAGTTGTTTGTCTAGCAATGAGAAACTTGAAGGAGGGTTGGCTCAAAATCTTTCCAGGCAGTGGGTCTGCAATGTCATTATATTTACTGTTTAAAACTTTTTAATAAATTGACCAATATAGCACCAAAAATCTAATATTTATATTACCATAAGATGGCCCTTGGTATCCACCAAATGTATTATAGTTCCCATAACCTTGAACAGAATATAAATTAAATGTCAAATTAATTTACAGTAATTTATCACAGAAGGCACCGAGCATTGATAAATGTCATCCAGTCTAACATGTTGACAATGAGTGTTTGGCGAGCATTTTCGGAAGGTTAAGCCCCGTCTGGAGCTCTGCGTTTTTCTGAGTCCTTGGCGTTGCACGGTTTGACCAGTCATCCCAGGTGAAAACCAAAGTCCAAAGGCACTGGACTTGGGTAATTTTTTATCATAGTGGACAAAGTTGCTTTAGATTAGGCAAGTATCTCAAGGCACAGATTAGAAAGGACGGAGTTATCTGATTGTCTGCGAATAAACAACGACGACAAAACGATTGATGAATTTGACATTTGGAGATACTGTGAACGTTTACAATATTCTTAAATCTGTCATCACACATATTTGCGAAATATTCATCAAAGTATTTAGGCTCACAATACAGTGCACTAGCGATCCTACTTTAAAAAGCCATCAATAGTTTGGAATTATCTACCGTTTCATATAATTTGTTGTTTGTAAGTCGTAACCTTACCGTAATTAGACATGGTGGATGGTTGTCGTTGAGGTCTGGGTGGTGGAGGCGGCGGGGTTTTTCGTTCATTTTCCTCCATGGTTTTGCGTTCTATCCGTCTGATACCCGAAGTAGTCCGGTAAGGAGACGGGTTGCCAGAGGCAGGTAGAGCTCTGAAGTTATCTGACGGAATTTCCCATGGTTTTGTGGGTGCCAACATAGCACAGTCACGCTAAAACGTGCTGGAAAGATCGTACATGAATCCGTGTAGACGAAGAGGTCCTGGGTTCAAGACAGAGTTTTTCCTGACCGAAGCAGAGGGAGGTACCATTGCTTGTCAGAATGTTTTGAAACTTTTGACTTCTGGTGACTTTACCGTATTTTAAGAAAATATATAATTAAATAAATAATCAAGGTCCTTGAAAGATATGAAAAAATTAATTTGTGTTAAGGCTGCTAGAAAACATCAGTTACTTTAATGACTTCAATATGTGACAAGTCGGTACCACACAGGAAATTTGGCAGGGTTTGGTAGATAAGATAAGAAATGATGGTTGTCATGATAAGATCTGCATTTAGACCACCTTGTAAAGATAATATTATATAAGAGGAAAGACATCAATAAAAATAGTTCTGGCAAAAGCTTGTCTGCTGTGCTTGTTTTGTGCGTAACAAATCTATTTTCAGACATATGCAACTGATGTAGTTATCGCATTTAACTGATAACTTCATTCTCCTGGTGTTATCCAAATTTTATGATTGTGTGAATACATTTAAGTTTCAACCAAGGAATAACTAATTTTCTCAAACCAACCAGAGCCAGAACAATAAAAACATTACCATGTTGCTGTACAAACATGGCAAGGGGAGAACATTTGTCATGAATTTGTATTACCATAAATACACTGGGCTGAAACCGGAAAATCACTCTTCAAGGTCAAATAAATTATTTCTACTGCATTAGGGGCTATCCATATGGATCCTAAATGAGCTTGTATGGGAAAACCATCTTTAAATGTGTGAATGTTAGGAAAAAAAAGCTGTTGTATTGTCATTGTGAATGGTCATCCCCATGCCTCGTCTCCCAGGCTGCCAGTAAGACTGCATTGCTTGAACTGGATATACTGAACCAATATTCTGCTGACTGTTCCAACATTGTCATGGCCAAACTTTCTTATTAGAAAGAGGGGTTTAGTTCAAGCATCACCCTTGACATGTACTTTTGTACTTTTGTAATTAGGTTCCCCAATAGCAAAGGAGAGGGTACAAATGGGAAGGAGTTAAAAATAGCCCTACTAAATGCATGGTCACTTGTATCACAGAGTTATCAACATGATGGTGAGCTTTGGAGTATAATTATCAAAGTGAAGCATCATGGTCAGGAAGGTACACCCAGATAGCCCTTTCTGATTCACTGCTTCTCCTGTCAAAAATCAGTTGTGTCATCTGTGATACATGGCTGCAATTCTTAACCCATTTTTCTGACTTAGGTTTGAAGAATCTTTTACTTCTTGGAAAGTATAAATGATATAATTGAAATCACTTTCTTGTTTTGTTTATTTTCTTAATTGTACCACTGTCCATCTGGTTTAATGGCTTATACCATATTGGGTAACCTCAAGTAATACTATTCTCCATTTCTCTTTTTTAATAATATTCAAGAAAAGTGACATTTCAAACTCTCATCACAAACAAAGCATAGGTATATACAAGTTTTAATTATTGAAAAGTTAGCTCTAACAAAATGTCCATTATTTCATAAAAAAAACAAAAACTACTGTGGCCACTTTCCTTCTTTTATTAACCTGTTTTTCTCACTCTTTATTTGGTCCAACCTTGCAAACTAAAAAAAGAATGAAAATATTTATTTAATTCTCTAAATTTTTAGGCTTACTAGGCAATAAATATACATCAAGTAATATCCTGTAATACCAGACTTGTGCCTGGTTATGGCAATATACATGTATATTAACTCTGAGTTTACGAACTATGAATTTTTTGAATGGCTTCAAAAATAAACCCCTCAACACACTAATTCACAAAGAAAGTTTGAAAATTAAAGTTTTCCAAGCCAAGAAAATTTGACGAGAAAAACAAGCATGTTTTAATCACCTATAAATATAAGAAACAGCTATGATTTTCCTTCGTGTTTTCGTCATGAATTATTAATAGCTTTATTTTTTTTGAAAGTTGTCCAATTTGTAAGAACTCATCAAATAAGATATAAAGATATTCGACAACTTTTCCGTATCTTTCTTCATTTTTGAGATATTTTTATTTGTTAAATATGTAAATGAAATGATTACATTGTGTCACAACCAGGGTACACATTGCAGAATCTGTTATATCTCCAAGTTTGTTCAACAAAACCACTTGAAACTGCATAGATAAAAACTACTTATGACAATGAATACTGCAAGTCAGGTAAATTTGAGTAACAACAGAGGTATAAATGACTTTTCAATGCATGGAAATGATGTATCCTGGTTGTGATATCACACAATCATCTCATTTGCATATCAAATCAAAATTTTTTGAAAAATGAAGATATCAAAAAGTTGTAAGAGGTCTTTCTCTACTTCAAATAAGACAAATAAGACAAGAAATAAGACAAACTCAATTTATATTGCCATATTCCTTTATGAGATGGTACATATATTAGATTACATTTTAGTGTGGAGATTACAGTTCCAGCAATGTCTACATGTTAAATATGACCATCAAATGGGTAATAAAAGGAATAATTATGGAATACAGAAAAGGAATACATATAAAAATACAGTAGTCTGGGTTAGGATTAGAAAACATTGTTTATTGACAATCCAATAACTTATAGCATCATCCTCACATTACACCCAATAACCTGATTGAGAAACATCATGTGGATGGGCTCCCATCAAACATTGTCTGAAAACGGGAATATATATTCCATTGCATTGATTATTTTGTGCTACAAAGATCGTGAAACATTGAAACAAATAATATTGTGTCTGTCATTCTTTATCTATGTTTATTGGAACATTTTATCTATGTTGAGACCTATTCTTCAAGATAATTTATATTACCAGTTTTCGATGATGAAGACATTCATCATAGTCCTCCTTTTGGTTAACGCACTTTGTATGTTGTCCATATCTTCCATGTTCTGCAAAACAATCTACCAGCTCTTGCCAAAATTGGAAGCATCGGCCATAATCGCCATCGTTGCTGATATTTTGGGACATTCTTATCTCTGAAATTATTTGCCAGTAATATTTACGTTGAGAATAAACTAGGTATCCGATACAACAAAAACATAATTAAAGATAAACCCTTACGTTCAAAGATATTGGAAGAACACAAAATATACAGTTCAAATATCAGTAAAACTACCGTGTTTAAAAATGTGGAAATGCTGTATTTGAAAATACTACATTTTTGAAGCCGCTGGACACACATCGCTTCCTCAAAAAAGTTCACAGTACTTCCTATAGTACTTCCCAGTTTCTTGCTCGGATCACACTATGACCTCGACCAATACACAAAAAATGTCACATTCCTGACTTCTCACCACCTCAGTCAGCCCATGGATTACAAATAGGTCGGTGGATCGTGCGCGCATACAAAAATAATTGCCATGAGTCTCCACTGCCTTGTATGAATTATTGCAGTATATTACGTTCCTGCACCCGAGCATGCACAACTTTCTCAACCGTAGTCATAAACATTCAGTCCCACCGAACCATGGTATCCTTATTTACGTTAAAAAATATACGTCTCAAATACATCAGAAAGCGTAGTTGACCATCGATCAATAAACAACTGAACGCTTTGTAAGAGAAACGTGTGAACGAATGTGAATGTTGTTCTGTCCCCTCCCCTAAAACAAAAATTGCTGCTTAGGCCAGGGGGCACTAACCAAAACTTTTCGCGCGTTTATTTACAGAAACTAACCAATGGCTCTGCTGTATGGAAACTTGCCTTCTTTGATTGGTTGATTTCTTTGAATGCCGCCAACTTTAAAATCATATAATTATTTTACTCCACATCAACCTTCGTTCTTTGTTGCTGACTGCCACACGACGTTGAGTTCTGTTTTAACGTTTGTACTTTTTATATCTCTGCAACCATGCTTTCTAGTGTAGATTATCATGATAACAAAATCTCGAACGAAATTCAGAAAAATTGCAAGAACCTTCACATCGACGAAGCAAAAGGGAAGGTGAGTACTGGAGCAGAGTTTAAAGCTGAGTACAAAGCTGAGTATTCTCTCAGAAAGGAGTTCTGGGCTTCAGTTCTGCAATATTCTTGTCTTTCATAACCGAACTTAGCTTCAGGTTTGTGTCTTTATAAGAAATAATCCAGGAGTCGGTTTGTAAGGTTAAATATGAACGATAAGTAAATAAAGAATAAAGCGTTGTATTCGCCCACAGCTTCAGCAGTGCGGTTGTTTACCCGTTCTCTTTCTACAGTTTGCTTTTGTAATTCAAGATAACATTCTCAGCGTTTTCTCCTAGTATTTGTGGAACTTGTAATACCTTTTAACTGTGCCCAAGAATCTAACGAGCTAGTTCACTTCAGGGAACCTTGCGCCACGTTCCATTCAAATGATATTTGAATTTGGCGCCAACTCTTAACCGAACGCCGTGGTCATACACAAACTCGTAGGGATCTTTCCGATATCTTTTGATATTATTTTCTGTTAAACAGGGACCGGCTAGAAGATTCGTGAATAATATGTATTGCTTTTATCATTGTAGAAAGTGAATAAAACCAAGATTGATGATGAACCTTTGCTTCGAGAAAATCCGAGACGATTTGTAATCCTGCCCATTCAATATCGAGATATCTGGGAGATGTACAAGAAAGCAGAAGGTAGCTTGTTACTGGTAAAACCTGTATGGTTCTTAAACTAGAACATACTAAGCTTGTGCACCAGGGATACAACTTGAAAATGTGCTGTGCCTGGCACCTTGTGGTAAATCAATATTCTGATTCTGAGTTCAATTTTTCTTATTTTTTGTTCTTTTTTTTATTCAGCTTC
>JBAHVQ010000476.1:243896-261073 GCA_036872915.1 Nanipora kamurai | reverse complement strand
CCATAATTATGGGTGTTGGTGTGTGTACGTATGTGGTTCTATTCAGCCACTTCAGGTAAATTGAATTCAAACATTGTGTGAGTTTATTCCCTCATCTCTTGATTGGTAATTCAAAGATAACATCTGCAAAAATACCGTGAAGACCTTGAACAAATTTTGTGCATTAGCCGACTGATTTATCTAGTAAAGTCAATGATAATGATACTTAATTTTGTATAAAGCAAAAAACTGTCCATCTGAACACCTACACATGTTGCCCTTCTCTTTTGGAGTTCATCAGTGCTTAATGGTACTGTGGGGCCCAATACTATGTGTTGAGTGATTCTATTGTTTCAGCTTACGCTCTATCTATATATTACAGATTTTGGTAATGTCTTAATGGTTCCAGATTTTAGTCAAGTACAAGAGTTGCCTTGAAGGAATCATTTTCCAAATCATTTAGCAAGTGATTTTCTAATCAAGGGTACTTAAAGTCCCTTTCACATATTCACTTTGAAATCTAACTTGTCTCTTGTGTTTCATTCTTTGTAGTCAGATGAGAGGCATTTTATTAGCCATATTTTGGCATTTTTTGCTGCTAGTGATGGCATTGTCAATGAGAACCTGGTGGAATGTTTCTCACAAGAAGTTCAAATTCCAGAAGCAAGGTGTTTCTATGGTTTTCAAATAGCAATGGAAAATATTCATTCAGAAATGTACAGTTTATTAATTGATACCTATATCAAGGAGCCAAATGAGAGAGAAAAACTCTTCAATGCCATTGAACATCTACCTTGTGTGACAAAGAAAGCTGAGTGGGCCTTGGCCTGGATAAACCCCCAAAAGGTTTGTATTGATACTATATTGTCTGGGATTCTGAAAATCTGATACCTGGATGTTATGGCTAACAGAACAATTACTTCTAATTTTATCATGAATGTTGCATAAAAAGTCCTGTGGCAGAAAACAACCTTTAAGCATTATCTAGCCAATAGGATCTTGAAGATCCCTTACTCTATTTGTTTTGTGTATTCTTTTGAAAAAGTTCAAACTCCATGACCTGTGCTACGCTATGAGATAGAAACAAATGAAGTCTAAGGGGAGCTCAGCCGCTAAGGGTATGTTTATACACAATTGGGTCAGTTTCTGATTTAAATGGATGGTAATTGACAAACAACAGGCTAACTTGAACTCAAATAGCATTTCGTTGATTGCTCAACTTAACATGCACCAAAGCCAGAAATCACCCTGATTAATTGCAGTGTGTAAATGTACCTTAAGGGCCCATCCTGCAAATCAACTATTAATGCATGAGTTGCTAAATCATTCCAAGTCAGTTTGGCAACATCTCAGGCTCTACAAGAACGATAAAACTGAGCTTGCTATTACAAAAAGAAAATTTGTAACTCTTTGTCAAATTTATTTTACCAATCTTGATCCCATAAATGCAGTATTTATCTCATCCCTCTCTAATTGTACCTTACCTTTTTGGTAACAGGCAACATTTGGTGAACGTATTGTGGCTTTTGCTGCTGTTGAGGGAATATTCTTCTCAGGTTCATTTGCTTCAATCTTTTGGCTCAAGAAGAGAGGTTTAATGCCAGGACTGACATTTTCTAATGAGCTGATCAGCAGAGATGAGGTAAACTTGACTAAACTAGACTCACCTCAAGTATTTGTTTTGAGCATTTCTCTGGAATAATTCAATCATGCACCGAATTCACTCAAGTTGAAGGCAAAGGATGCTTTATGTCAATTCATAAATGCTTGTTCACATCAGCAATTGTTACAACAACAGCAAGTTCACATCAGCAATTCTGCAATCTTAATCCATTGCAGGGTAACTGTTATGTTGTTTCTGACCACTATACTTAAAACAGTGCATAAATGTATTAAAGCAACTATTATGGCAGATTTCATGAGGAAATTACTAACTAAATTCAATTTACTAAAATTACATCCAAATGCTGTTCTGTGATCAATTTTTCATCTCATAGGGGTTGCACTGTGACTTTGCTTGCCTGATGTATAAACATCTTAACAATAAACCATCTGAAGAAAAAGTCAAAAAGATCATCAATGATGCTGTAAAAATTGAACAAGAATTCTTGACTGATGCTTTACCAGTGAGACTCATTGGCATGAACAATGAACTGATGAAAACCTACATTGAATTTGTTGCTGACAGACTTCTTGTTGCACTGGGATACTCAAAAGTAAGCTTGACAATGATAAATTCTCAATTAATTCTAATATGAATTTGAATTTTGAGTGTGTAGTCTGACACTTGCAAGTCTTAGGAAATTTTGCTGATCAAACCGTGGAACACCATGTACCCAAAAATTTGAGCTCCAGACAACTCAAACCAACATCCTTCTGAATGCTAGCCAGATGATCTAACCATTGAGCCACTGATACTCAGAACAAGGTTTAAATATTGGAATTTGTGCAAATTTTTTTACCAGATCAGCAAAATTTCCTAAGACTTGAATTCTAATATTTGAGAAATATGGAGGTTCTATATGTGTATGATGCAATGATAAAGGGAAGGAACTTATTGTGAAGTATTTGCTTAAGAAGTCCTGGACCATCTGCTGTTAAGATGTTGCTTAAAAAAAAGTCTCTGGTAGATTTCTCACTGACTGACAAACATGATTACAAGGACAGATGAATGTACCATAATTGCTCTATTTTTAGTCCACATTTATGCAAATCTGTGCACACAAATTTGAAAACAAAAGATGTCTTGAATGAGGCCATCAGCAAACAGAATTGTGTACATTCAACACTTAAGTGTCCCATTTAAATATTTGTTGACATTGTCACATAAAACGAAATATGTGCACCATCAGTGCCCTTCCAACATAAATTAGGGCTTTGCAATTTGCTTTGAAGTTAGCTGGGTTTCCAGACCAAACTCTTTTATTGACAATGGACATCTTGATTTTTGTTACTTTGACAAATGTTAAGCTGTGCTTGCAAAACAGCTTATCAAGTTTTGAGAGTTTTTAAAAATATGCTATCTTCAAATTGCAAGTTCTTTTGATATCTGACATTGAGTTTAAATAAATTTTTTTTTTGTTTCTGTGTTAGGTATACAAGTCTGAAAATCCATTTGACTTCATGGAACTGATTTCCCTTTCTGGAAAAACTAACTTTTTTGAAAAACGTGTAGGGGAATACCAGAAAAGTGGTGTAATGGCAAGCACTCAACAAAATGGATCACACAAACTAGAGTTTGACCTTGAAGATTTCTGATTAGACACGGTTTGCAGATCATACATGGAAATAATAAAAACATTTGAACATCTGATAAGTTTCAGTTTCAAGGAGCTGATGTGATCTTTTAGCAGTCTTTCTTATATTTGTAAATATGTCTTGTAAATAATTTTTATAAACTGTAAAAAAAAAATCAAACATTTGAACTGCCTGCACATTGTGAAGCTTGAATTTTTAAAGATTTTGAGCAGTTTCTAACTAGGTTACTTATTCACGGTTCTTACATTCTCATGAAATTTTTAATAAAAATGGTTTTTAACTGTGATTCCAAGGATTGCCGTTACTTCAACATCTAAATAGTTCTGGCTTCTGTTAATATGCAAATTTTTGTTGTTCAGAACGGCACTTTAAATTTGCTTGAATTGCGAAAGATATAGCTGGAAAATTCTCAATGATAATGTACTAAAAATGAGCAAATTTTGGTGCCTCGTATATCAATCAAAAGGTTAAATCTGAAATTGTTCAACTAACAGGCAGATTAACTTTTTCCAGGCAGTGGTGGCCCATTTAATCTCAATGTCCGGTATATAGGACACAAGTGCCCTTCTCCAAACTTGCACTTTTCGCCCGCTTCCTGTTCGAGGAATATGAAATAAACCTTTTCAAAATCTACGGAAAATTTTAAAATTAAAAACTCGATTTTGGGGCGCGTAATTGGTGGCAGTTCGTTGAGAAAAAAAGGTGTGGCAGATTTTTCCTCGATTTTTAGCGTTTTCTAGACCGTTAATGGGTTAAAATTTTACTCCAGCTAACGTCAGATCCTGTAATAACGGTCTAGAAACCACTAAAAACCATGGAAATTTATGTATCACCACTATGCAGCAAAATTTTGAGGTGAGAATAATGGTTCTGTTTGGCTGCTTGTTTTTTAGTACTTGATTCTCGTTTTATGGCCCCAACCACATGTATACATTTTCCTACGAAAACGCATCCTTTATGCGTTTTGCGCTTCTGTTCACATGTGGACGATGAATGCGTGAAACGCTGACGAAATGGAAGACAGTCCACAAACGCTGCGTTTGAATGCGTTTTCGGTGGTACTGATGAAAAGGGATAGATATGAAAATGCATTCGTTTGGACGTGCATGGTTGTTTATAAATAAGGTAAAAATACCTTCGCCAAGTCAGTACATGTTACGTCGATATTAAAATCGGAATACACATGCAAAGATATAGAATTGCCGTTATTCGTACCCGCTCCCGTATGCTGATACTGCACCATAAAATATGCAAAAATTAAGACCAGCTGGGCAATATGTAAAATTTAGTATACTTAAAAGTAGCCGTTCGTCGGGCAGTTTCTTATTTCCGAGTGTTTCTTCTCTCGCGTATGCAACGGAATTACACTTACATTGCTTTGTCTACCATGCCACGTGAAGAGAGCCATGGCAGAAAAGTTTGTGAATCACAAGTTATCGTATTTAGTGCATCAATTCACAACTATTTGATCTTAGTTGGAATTTTTACAAATTGTTGCTAGTTGGCCTTTGAAATAATAGCTGCTCCCAAAGGTCTGGGGCGAATATAACCGATATATACTGATTGGAGGCCGAGAGAGCCCAGCTTGATTAGTGCGCGCGCATATTAATTTTGGTTTTTTTAAGAATTTGTCCAAATCATATTTTAGAATTTTTCTACATAAATTCGGCAGTCCACCAATCTTGTAACTTTCTACGATAAATTATACTAGACTATGCAGTTTCATAAATACGCCCCTGCTAAGGTAACCTATCGACCTGCTTTTGGATTTTATGGTGTAAAATCCATTGCCAGCCGACATTTTTAAAAAGTAAAAAATAAAACAAATTAATAAATAAATAAAACGAAAAAAGTCATCTTGTAAACTCAAGATTCGAGTTGAATGACAAGACAAAGGTTGAATGAAGGTGATATTTCGAGTTTATTTCAAACTCGTCGTCAAACCTATACTGAGATAACTCGAAATATCACGTTCATTCAACCTTTGTCTTGTAATTCAACTCGAATCTTGAGTTTACAAGATGATTTTTTTCGGAATTGGTTTTACTTTTTAATTTTACGGTGTGCTTAAGTTAATGGAGCTACACAAAATTCTATTCGAGAAAGAAGATCGTCGACATTGAAACAAAGGAGATGGATTTAACTACATTCTCATAACAAAGTTCATGCGCAATTTTTCTGATCGAGGCGTCCGCTGTAGTCCCAATTCCCATGATGAGATAATTCGCTTGGCTGGTTGCGGTCCGTCACTGACATATAACTTTGTCATTATATTTCCAGCAATCCAAAATACAATAACAGTGCACATGGGCGCTTTCTGTAATAATATCCACCGAAATGGTCGAAGTTTAAAGGCAAGATAGAATCCTGTAAATGTTTTTCTTAATAAACTTTATTCCTCTAGTCAACCATTATCTAAGAAACTGAATCGAACGCGACAATCCACGACAGGTTTATCATGTGATGCGAGAATCGCCTGTTGCAGGTCTTACTAAGCCAACGTAACTTTTAGCTGAATTAGAACCTTCCCTACCAAATGGTCATTCACTAATTTCGCGCACGAAACATCGAACACCTTCGCTTGTAACTTATCTGGCTAAGCTTTATTGTTAGTCTCAAATTGTGTCGTGTGGGCAGCCGGCAGCATTAGAGAGCTCGTCAAAACACAACGCCTACAAAAGAGAACCTGAAAGGTAACAAAATTATTCGGACCAGTGATTCTAATATCTTGCCCTCCTCCACAATACAAAAGAAAAAGTATTGTCTCCAGCTGATAAGGAATGAGGAGATCAACGTTGTAGACTTCAGTAGAAAAGTATATTGACTACACAATATTGATTGCCCCACTTTCGCACGTATTTAACAAGAAATGGATGAACAACACATTTTTACATGCAGGTTTATCTGCCGAGCTTTGTCTATAAATCTAGCAGAGATACACTTACAACTTCTTTTCCCATACCCAATGGAAGAGTTCTGAAAACACAGTCACTGCTTCAACTACATTGCCCTCTTCGCAAGCCAACGTAGGACTTCCGCATTAAAATATTCCCGGCAAAGTGAAACGTGACGATTTTGTTGCGTGCATTCAGACGTAGCAAATGGAATCCAATTTGGATTAATCAAATAAAAAGAGAAAAAATAAAACTGTGATGTGATAAAAGGGCAAAATCAAGCCTTACCAGGGCTTAAAGTTTATTTTTGGCTTTGGGAGCACTTGTGCTACCAGGACTAAATTTCTAGGCGCACTGCCTAAATTTTTAGGCGCACAGCTAAAAATTTTGGGAACACAGCTTAAAATACTGGAGGTACCAAAAAAAATCAGAAAGCTTCAGACGTTGTATAAGTAATCATCTATTTGCATCTTATCTTTTATTTTGAACGATCCAGTGATTGTTCCTACTTTCAGGCTCTTACTCTACGTTGGAGATAACAATAATACTGTTTCGTTTTTGTTTTGTTTTTTTAATTAACCTTCTCAATCTCGACAAGGTCATTAAATGCATTTTTCACTGCAGCTAGTACACCTAGTGGAATAGAAAAAAGTTGAAAAAGAATTTTACGTAAAGTTTTCGTAATCTACGTAACGTTAGGTAAGGTTGCTGTAAAACTACCGTAAAGTTACCAGTCAAGGTAGCCGTACAGCTTACTGAGTTTATACTTAAATCGTAAACCTAGATAACGTAGTCAAAAAATTGTATAGATACCGGTAAAGCGTTGAGCCCAATCAGTCATAATTCAAATTTTAATTTACTGATTGCCGGACTGACGCAGTCGGCGCAGGATTAATCAGGATTTAAGCTTTCCTGTACTAAATTCAGATTAATTTGGAAGTCAAATCCTGATTAATCCATCCTGATTAATCCTGGATTAAATCTACTTTTTACTAATTTAAATTAAATCATTCAAGTGAATGTATATAAAATATCACCTGCCTCATGAGAAAGCAGAGTTGAGTGGTGATCGATGAGCTCAGTTGCACTAATCTCCGGGATTTTTAGGCTTGCAAGTGCGATCACTTTTAGGCGCACAATTAAAAATCTAGTCGCATGTGCGACCAGCTGGTCGTTAACTTTGAGCCCTGCTTACTTTTTCTGAGAAGCCCAGAGCTTTTTTCAACGTATCGTAATTTCCGGTTAGCCTCTTCTGATCTCAGCCTGTTTTATGCCTGACAAGGACGATCTTCCTCATTCAGGTGCAGCCATGTGCGTCCAAGGCCGCGCACCTGTAAATATTAGGTGCAAATTTTATGGAAATTAATTCATAAATTCGCCACTTCGTTTATAACCTTTCTCGCCGCTTAGAACACCCTAAAGAAGCACAGAAACGTATCGGAAGGCAACCTGGTTAAACTACGAAATATCGTCGCCCAGTCAGAAACGGAGGTAAGAAGGCTTTCAACATAACTTCCGTCTAACATCGGAACACCTTTTTTGTGTGTTTTTTTCCATTCAAGTACAAAGAATTGCGATGTTTGTGCGGGAGCGAACGTGGCTAAACGAACGTTTGCTTTTGGCCGGAATTCCTTGTCATTTACGGATGATTTTAAAGAATCTTTGCTGGTATTTTAACGAACGTTTCTCCGCGTCTGTAAAGTGAAAAGTGCTTGTTTATTTTTCGGGTTTCAACACTTTTCATCGCGCTTTGATCGTCATCACCACCTCCACGAAACGTGTCAGAAATTTGAGACCTCAAAATGCAGATTATATTACGGCAAAAGCTTGGCGCGCAATGTGAAGCTATCTGGTGTGGTTTATGTGCTGTTTGTTGTAGAAACTAGGGCGCATTTAGGTTTGAATCGTCATCAAGAAAAGAAAAGTTTATCGGTTTCCGTCTTAGCGACTGCTCACCACCAACGGACCGAACCATTCTTGTTCACTGCCGCTTGCCATGGCGTACGTGCAGGACAATTTGCCTTAACGTTTGTGAAGCAGTTTTGGACAAAATTAGAATGACCGAAAACTAACTCAGCTAATGCGGTAGTGGAACGTTAACCATTTCACTCAATAGAAAAACATTTGGAATGGCGCAGACAAAAAACGTGTCTTTGCGTTTTGTTCAAACTGGAGTTACGCAGCCAAGATGTTCAATATTGAATATGCAAAAAAGGCTTTACGCGACTCACCATCTTTCGACGCTCCAAAAAGACTCTTAGAAAATATATTTCGTTGCTTTAACGATCAAATAATTCAGATCATAAGTTTGTTTCAATGAAATATCGTAGTAATGGAAGCGAAGGCATGTTTGCCGTGTAATTGTGTGCTTAGGCACTTAGGAAGGTTGTTGTTTGGCTGGTAAAACTCGTAATATATTCCGTCAAGATGCAAATTGCGTCTTAAAAAATCACTTTCAGTTCATCTCAGACGTCTTCGTAAAGAGGATCCAAGTGAGAAAGAACTTAGGAAGTCCGGTACGTGTTGATACTAAGAAGGTTTTGTATCTTTTTTGTCACCGTTTGGTTGCGTTCTGTGCATACTTTTCCACGCAGGCAGAGGAACCTTTGAACAGCAATGAACGCATGTTCCGCTTCGTCTCACCGCTACGCAGTCTTTTGTTGTAGAAACCTGTACGACTTTTATAAGCAGTAGATTGTAGTTTCTTTCGTGATGGTTTTGCAGTTTGGAGGGTACAAATGTTTAAAGTTTCCGACGCCATCTGAAGCCTTAAAAAACTGCTACGATGCCGACGAATTCAGCAGATTCCCAACTCGGGAAGATGCCGCAGAAGCGATAGTTGTCGCTTTTGAAATAATAGTGAAACCAAACAAATCTCCAACTATTTCCGTGCCGCGCAGTTTGTCAACATTTAATATGGCAAGCTGAGAGAAAAAGCCGAAAGATTTGAAATACAACGTACGCGTGGCAAGGGACATCATCGCCCTTCGTAATGAAAGAAGTTTGATTTTCCGGCTCTTCCCACAAGGATAACTTTCATTTTAACTAACTGCTGAAATACAATCAAACAAACATTACTAGAACGGCACAACTTATTTCCTTCCCAAATCCCCGTTCGACTAGCAAGAAGTTTCACCGCAAACATTCGTCGTGTCAAAATCAGTCCTTTATGAATGCTTTAAATATGGCACCCTAGTGCACTGAAAAAAAACCAGTTTAGCCCGTAATCATATTATGGTGACCTTTCCAAGATTTCACCTACCTTGGTTCCAGAGCTTTGAACTGTGTCCCAGATATGAAATGTTGAATATTAGAATTTACCTTCTTCCAACATCTTGCATTGCAGTTTTGTTGCTTATTTTTTAACGGATTTCTTTTTCATATACTGGGTCGAGATATCAAGTGTTGACTGCTGCACAAGTACTTACTGTTCAGTGAAGGACCATATTAACAAAATTTTTAATCTGTGTAAAATTTGTTGGAATAATTCTACAATAAATTTGTTTTGAAAAATTCTACAATTTGATAACGAAAAAACCTGGAGATTTGGAGGTATCCCTTTTGGCCAAAAAGTGGGTGGTTATCTCTCTCATTTTCCCAGGGCATCAAATGCCATACATATCACTGTTAGCATTGTTTAGAACATTAGATATTATCCATTATCAAGAAGAGAGCAGATCTTCTCTAAAACGTCCATTGAAAACAACTTGAAGCCTTGCTATTTAATCCTTTGCTGCCAAGGACACATTGTAGTATTTTACACTGGCTGACACCACACAATTTTACTTATCAAAGGGAGAGCTCTGGCCATCAAAGTCCAACTTAACTGGAATGGAAATTGCAGATGGTTTTGATTTTTGCATTGAGTTATAGCAAGTCAGACAAAATTGTATGCTTGGGCTGGCATGCATTCTCATATTGGAGCATGTGAACTTGCATTCTTGTTTTTCTAAGTTTTATGGAACAAACCACAAATTTACTGAAAGTGAATTTGATCAATTCATTTGACCAAGGCTTTACTTTTTGCCAGCAGAATTAGCCTTTTATTACATTAATTTGGCTAATACCACACTATGTTACTCTGGCTAACACCAGACAATGTCACTTGTCAACAAAAAAATTCCTTTAGGAAAAGTTAGAACAAGCCTGTCTATATGTATGTAACAGGATAATTCAAGCATGTAAGTAATATTGTTTTCCAATGCCTAATCAGTAAAATATTTTTCTTTTTTTAAGTTTCATCAGTTGGATTAACCATTAAATTTCTGAATTCAAGGGTAATCCAAGGAAGTGATTTTGGCATGTAAGTAAAAAGGAAGGGAAATAACTAACATTAAGAGAGGATAAAACCCTATGTAGATCTACTTAATGAACAAATTTTAGCCAGGCATACCTAGAAGAGTATGTGAGTGTTAGAAGAAAGAACCTTGACTTCATTGGGAAATGTTGCAGTAAAGTTATTTGATTAGTTAATAAACATACAATTGGCTTTTTAAACTTTTTTCACATATTATGCCCTGATTAAACATGCATTATGCATCTTGTTTGTTTGAGTTACCACAACCATCATCAATACATGAGATCTAGAGATGAAGGACAGCTTAAAGCTTTTTTGAGGGAAATTGCTGAAAAATTTGTCACATATATAATTTAAAATAAATTTTAAAATAATTGTTTTATGCAGATTTTTTTAACCCAACAAGGGGCAAGGGCCAGTGCACAACTGCCAATTCACACTGGCTAGTGCTGGAGAATTTTACTCTGGAAGATCCATTTTCCTCATCAAAAGGATTAGCCCTAGCTGTGAAAGGATTAATAACCAACTTTTGCTCTCCCTAGTTCATTTCAAAACAGAGAGGAAATTGGGAGATAAAATGGTAAAAGTTACAAACAAATAAAACAAACATTTTCAACCGTTAGGTCCTCATTTCTTTTATTATTTTACCTGGGAATGACCTAATGGTTGAAAATATTCATTTTATTTGCTTATAACTTTTACCATTTTCTCACATTTTATGTGATGAAATAGGTCAAAATAGAGGAAACTGTTCACCTTTGTTGGCAGGGCTGGACTTAAATTTGTTTCAACCTTCCATAACACTCTGCTTCTGGTGAAATTCTCTGTCTGAAGTACTGTCAAGTTTGTAATCCTTGCTCCACTGGCCCTGTCTTTCAAACAACGATGTGTTCTAATGTTTTAATTATAATTAATCATTTAGGGAAGATAAATCAATTCAGTGTGCTATAAATGACAACATCACTGATGCAGGCATTTCTTGGAATCACGAATCAGGTACAATTGAGCTTCTATTAAACTGACTAATCAGTAATTTACAAAAAACCTTTATTCTTCTGTAATATTTTTGAGACAGCAGAGGTCTAAGATATTCAATTTTTTCATTACCATTGGCCCAGGATATATGAACTCCATTTTCCCTGTAAGGCAAAGTATCAGAAATATCACTTGGAACACACTGTTAGAATTTTATGAGCAAGCCCAGTGGAAAAAAATATTTTTGGTGATGATCTAAATATTTTCACATATTATGATTCAACATTACTGGTGGGAAGTTGGTAACACAATCATAATTTGCGTGTCTCTCACTCCTGTGACTAGGATTTGATTCCAGCTCTGTGTTGTTATGTGGGTAATTAAAGTCACCTTGATTACATATGAGCAAAGTGTTGTCCAGTTGACCAATGAGTTGTTGACCAGTACCAAACATCACAAATGTCAACTTTTCCCAGGTAGCCTGGTTTCCTCCCAAAGTAATGCTGGACCCATGAGGGATGGCTCTCATTGTAGAAAGTTAGAAGGTTGGTAGACTGCTGAATATATGTAGCATGTTACCAAGAACACATTCAATTTTCTGAAGTAGGCCCTTTGCACAAAACATCAGAATTGTGCTACATATATTTTGCAATCTAACAGCCTTCTAAATTTCTAGGTTTAGTTTTACGTTTCACTCCAACAAAGGGCCTTTGCTTGAACTGTCAGTTTAAGTATTTAAGTTCTGGCAGTTTCTCAAACCTTTTGATTATTTACCTAGCCGTTCAATACTGCTGATGCAGCACTCTAATTTTTTCTAAATTTCTACACTTCTATTTACTGTCCATGCTGCATCTTACATTTTTACATGGCACTCATTGTATTCGTAGGGAGAGCAGTTTAGCTGATAGGGTTACCCAGTATAAATAAAGGCATCTCATGTTTTACCAGCAATATTACTTTCATGAATGAAAATGTCCCAGTGGTATTGACATAGTTATTTACCATCTAACCCTATTTTAATAGACCATGGTCGAAAGCTTGTGGCTATAAGGAACTGAACAATTTGTAGGGAAAATGTGGGATCCTTTCATGTGGATAGAAAGGAAAAAAAATACTGTAAAAATAATACTGGTGAATTATCAATCTTTAATAGTTAAAAAACAAACAATCCTTGATCTTCTCCATAATTCCCACTTGTGGTAAAACCAGGTTGTGCAACTACAACAGGAACTCTGGTATATGATTGTGAGAATTTTACAACTGTCCAAGTTATATCACCCTATTATTGATCAATTGTAAGAGAAGTGGCCTGGTGGTGGGTTCTCAGCAAAAGACAATTATTCAACAAAAACTCATTTTAAGTATGGACCAGGTGATTGTAGCCTGATGGACCCACTGGCTAGCTCCAGATCTTTTTCATCATTGCGATGCTAACAGTCTTAAAAATTTCATTTATGTAGATAATGGTGAGGATCCAACCATTTATAATGGGTATGTGGTGAAAGCATTTCCAGTACAAAATCAAGGTTCTCCAGATACTATCAACACACCAGATAATTGGAAAGATTTCCCTAAAGAAACAAATGGAATTGTGGATGAGCCACCAACAATAAAAGCACATCCATCTGTTACTAATATTTCAAATGGAAAGCACACATTTTTGCAGAAGGTCAGCTTGAAGAGAAAAAGAAATGTTCATTCCTTGGATTTGGTAACAAACACACTTCAACATTTCAAGCACAGTCCAGTTGAATCTCTTCCAAGTCCACCATCTCACGAGAATGGCAGCATTGTTACTGTTCTGAAGTACCAGAATGGTGACTTTGTTGAAATTCAAAGTTCTTCATCCATGTACAACAGTCCAATGCGCTTGAGGGATATGAGAAATGCTATAACAGCTTCACTAAAATCTTGTATCAGCCAACCGGGTACTGATTTTCCATGTCACTCTGGAAATCCTTGGTCTGGGAATACTGGTGCTCAAGAAACTTCTTCAGAAGTCAAAGAAAGAGGTGAAAATGCTGAGATATCAAAGAAGCCTACAGAGCTTTCTAAGGAAAGGAAGCTTAGTTCATCATCACTGACACATGTGAAAAGGATTAATTCACCAAATGAGGAGTCCATTAAGTTTGCCAACAGACAAAAAGAACTCATGAGGATGAAGAAAGAGCTGAAAAAGAAGATTAGGCAGGAGACTGGTGAAGGTAAACTGGAGTCAAATTAAAATCAGTACATTTTAGCTATATTGTTCAGAGTATATTTACAGAATATTTCAGTTTCTTAACATGGTACTGAGCTAGTAGAGTGCTGAGTCATGGGTAGTTGTAAGGCAGTGTGCTGTGGTACACCAAAGTAAGAATTTAAAAGGATCTGTGTTGCTGAAGTTTATAAGACAAACATTTAGAATACAACAAGCATACTTCACTCCAGGTGAATTGGTCCTCTTTCCTTCTGTTCCAGAAATATTTTTCACCTCTTCATTCTTCAATTCTCAAATTTTCTATAATGTATATATAAGTATTACCTAATCCCACAGTTGCTGTGGCTACCCTATTGTGCTATTATATAAAATTTTCCCAATTTCTTTAATTTAAGAGTATAAGTGATAGTCTGATGGATAGTAGATGGTATCTTTGTTGTTAGTCAACAACAGATTATAAACAGAGGAAGTATTAAAGTGACAGAATTTAATGATGGAAGTGGGGAAGTGGTTGGGTAGGTGATAGAGTAAGTGGGTGGGTGTGAGCACATTGGTGCATGTGAGGTGTGTGAGTAAATGGGTTGTTCAAGTGATATGGTGAGTGGGTGATTGAGAGAGTAAGTTGGTGGGTGATTGAGTGAGTGAATGAGTGGGTACATGAGTGGGAGGGTTTGTGTTTGTGAAAAGGTGGATGGAACAGTAAGTGGGAGGGCATGTGGGTGAATAGTTGGGTATGTGGGTCATTGGTTATGTGTGGGTGGTTGCATGGCCTGATGGATGAGTGAGTGAATAAATCAATAAATGGATAAATGAACGAATGGGCAAATGAATGAATATTTGAATACGTGAACCAATGAATAGATAAACTAATTAAGGTAATTAAGTCAATCAGCAAATGAGTTTATCAATCAATCAGTTAATCAAACACTCAATCAACCCTCTACTTCTCGTCGTAGGTGGTGATCCTTCAAACTCCAAGACACGTGTCACGTGGGGTCGTACTGTGGGTGTCGTGTGCACAATGTGTGGAAAACACGTACAAAAGTCTTACGGCTGTTTCAGAAGGGAATCTGCGCCTGAAAAACTTAAGCATCTTTTCACGCCCGGGATGAATCGCATCAAAATTTGCCGACGATGTTTGCCTTACAAGAAAAACCCAGCTAACGGAGAGGACGATAAGAAGACTGGGCGAAAAGGTGGCGGAAAAGTCCTGGGAAATGATTCCCGGAAGTCGCAAAATGTAATCAAACATGTCGTAAACAGGGAAACCCCGAGCATGAAAACAGAGATGTCGAACGACAAACCTGTGTCTACTGCCACACTTGATGCCATTCACAGAAAACTGAATACTGCCAATGGAGCCACCGACTCAAGATTTAATTCACCACCAAAAATAATTCTGAATGAATCTGCCAAAGGGGGAGCGATGGAGTATATTAAAAAGTTGGCTGAAAACCTCAAAGCTAATTACAATCAGGACGTTGGCCCGCCTACTGTCCAGAATAAGACTCCGTTATCTCAACCGCATGTCTCTTCGATTACTCCAATGACTCCATCATCAAATCGGACGAGTTTAGTTTACCGTGGGAGGTCTGAGGAAACTGGGACTAATCTTATAACTACTCGATGGACTCCTCTGATGGTGAACCAAAAGTCATCTCCTGTCACACCAGCATCAAACGGAGTTCAACCAAATGTCAGGCCAATCACGAAGCATGAAGAGAGTGATTCTATATTAATGTCAACTCCCCCATGGACTCCCGTGAGTGCAAGCCAAACACCCTCCAGAATGATATCGTCATCTTTGTCACAAGAAAGCCAGCCTGAAGCAGGAACGATAAGCGGTGCGCAAAATTCTACGAAATCTAGTGGGAATCAAGTTCAAGCCATACCAGCAATCGTTATGTCTACCCAGAATTCCGTCCCAGGTCAAGCCTCGGTTTTATTGCAGATCCAACGCGTTAAGTTGGTGAGGGAAAGGGTTGGGGAGAGCAAGGAAGCGAGGACAAAATTGAAAGTGGACGAGGACACCACTGGAGGTATGCAAGTTGTCATACAAAAATTATCATAACTTATTTAAGTGTTTGTCACTTAAAGTGTTTGTCCTAAATAAAATAAAGTGCTTGTTCAACGTGCTATGTATTATAAGTGTCCGGTGAAAATCAGTTCGGAGCAGTATTACTCGAGAACAGTGGAAACTGTAATGAAAAACTAACGGTCGTGACTAAGGTCAAGGTATGCAACATTGCAGGGCGAGTTTTACTTTCTTCAAACAGAGAATTGTCTCAAGTTTGGTGAAATAATGTACAATTTTTAAACCTGTTTATGGTTGAATTATTTTGAATTTCCTTTATCTAAGCATGTGGTTGGCAGGTTACCTCCGCTTGAACTGGTTTCGTTTTGATCACGAAACATTTCAGAACAAGCTTATTTCATCTTTAGGCATGGTAAATGTGAATATTGATCAGTTTGAAAAAAAGCTCAATGTTCACAACCTTGATGATGCAACAAGCCACTTCCGAAACTTTGGGCTGTCAAAGTCAAACCAGTTTAAGTTAAGAAAAAGTACGCAACCCGAGAAACACTACATTGACAAAGAATAGTTGCATTTCCCGTGTAGTTGGTGCCAATGGGTTTTTTTAATCAAAACACGAATTTTTTTTTTTCAAAGTGCGTTTGGTATAAAGAGGACATTACAAGCCTGCACACGAGGTCTGGTCACAAATGACAAATGTTTCAAGTAAAAATGTAGTAAAGGCAATTACTTACCGGACACCACTATGTCAGCCAAGCAAAGCAATAAATTCTCGTAATCTGAACAGAATCAATATTAGATGACGTAGGTGTATGATTACAAAGGCGAAATGGGCCTTGTGGAAATCGCATCAGTAATAAAATTAAATCATCAAATCTGTGCTAAAAAACCTAAAGTTGACTTTGAAGGAAGCAGACTCGCTTACGTTCTGACATCAGGTAATGTTTTCACACTAAATTCGTCAAATGAAGAAAATAATTGGTGCTAATTTTGCTCTTTGTATATTTGGGTTGGCACGATTTATTTTCTTGTGTAGGTATCTCATAGTCTGCGAAGGCAGACTGCTCTCGTCCACTCACCCCAGGGAGCGTTTCTTTTCCGCTTTCTGGGGGGTGTGGACGAGAGCAGTTTACTTTTGCGAACTAGGTATTTCGGAGCTTTGAGGTGTATTTCATCTTAGTTTTAATCATATTCAGATCTTCTGCTATTTCGCGATAAAGGGAAAAGGTCAAGGCAGATTGCGCGGCAAACTACGCGATTTTTGCTGAGTTAGATTTAGGTTTGTGTCCGATCTCTCATGGAAATAATAGCTCCATGCGTACCAACAGCTCTTAATCTCAATAGTTAAGCTATGATGATGTTAGTTGTTACTCCGAGTGATGAAACATACCGGACAAGTAGAGAAAACTCTACTTGGCCCGGCAGGGATTCGAACCCGCGACCTTCGGTTTACTACTACTAGAACATCATTATTCTCTACCCGAGTTCATTCTTCTACTCAAGCCATTTAAAATCAGATAGGATTTAAATGTCCCGATA
>JBAHVQ010000476.1:229307-243796 GCA_036872915.1 Nanipora kamurai | reverse complement strand
ATGCAGACTTCCGTTACCGCAACTTTCTAATTCTGTCTATAATTATTTACAGATATGCATATATATATATATATATACATATATATGTATATATATCGTAATTTGTTTTTGTCTTTCATTTCTTGCTGACGAAGGTCACAGTCTGGTGACCGAAAGCTCGAAATAAAATACTTTGATCAGAAGAACGCTGTCTTCACTCTTTCAATGATTTAACCAGTTTTCTTTTAGTGATTTAGAGAGATCACTGGGTACGTATTTTTTTTAATAATTCTAGCAAAAGAGTTCACGAAATGAATCGGTAAAAGTATTTTTGCGAATAGGTAAAATACCTCCGTTAAATTTCAATTAAACTATATTAGAAATATTGATGATTTATTCCGCCTTACGGAGCGCAGAATAGGAGCCAAATTTAGCACCCAAATTTTAGCAGGTCCGCACCGTTTACACCGAGATGTCGAAAAAAGAGCGGTATCCGTACCAACATTTTAGCCGTGCCTTTATCACTGGCGTTGATGGTAATTTCATCCTTTTTCACCCAAAATTAAGAGTAACCTGCTGTTCATCTCTACAATGCTAAATTAGACGAACATTTTGTAAAAATTCCGGGAATGTAAAAACCAAATTAATAAATATTTCTTACATGGCTACTTTAAAAAATGCTGCGTTCTCAATGTGCGAAGTGGCCGCAGGCTCACAAAGATGGCGAGAAACATCGCAGAGACAAAGACAGAGGATAAACCTGTATTAGTAGACGTCGTTTAAAGAGGATGTCGCGTTTTGTGAGTATGAAACAACATTAAAACCGTGTATAGTATTGTCCTTTTGGCTTCGGTTAATTTAATTCTGGTCTAAAAGTTCGACTTTGAGCCTCAACAAAACTTCTGGCACGTTGCTTATTTCTAAAATCTTTAAAGATTGGTGTCCTCCGACTCTGATATATCTTTAGCAATAATAATTCTGAAATTCATCTGTACAGAGACATGTCTAACAATGATGGATTCACACTGGTTAGATATAAACATCCCAGGAAGAACAAACCAAGCCAAAACAACAATTTGCTTGGGAATTCTCATGCTAGGCAAGCCACTGACACGGCTAAACGACTTGACTTCGTTATTCACTACATTACCCAATGCAAATTTGAGATTAGAAGCAGTCCTTTTTTTGAAGAACTACTTAGGTCAATGCTGAAAAGCATTCCAGGGAATGTTGCTCTTAAGGTTGTGGAAGACACTGAAAAGGAAGTTACAGGATGTTTTACAGATTTTATCTGTTATGGCATTGGGCAAGTATCAGAGAGTCCAGAGGCAAGGTATCAATTTGCACTGCTTTTGTTGCTCTTGGAATATTTCAACCCTGAAGGACATTGTTATATTTATGATCCAGTGTTCACTTGTCTGGATAAACTTATCATCAGACATTTCAAGCTGATTTTAATTACTGAGAACGAGGAAGCCAAAAGGAAGGTTTCAAGTAAAACACTATTTTTTATACCACATGGTGGAAAACCATTGTACAACAATGTTTTGTGGGCGAACTGGGGACCAGCATTAGAAAACATTATTATTCTTGGAAACAGTTTCCATAGCTACAATGAACGTATTCCCTATAATCAGTTACTTTTGGAGGCAAGCTACATTGCTCGTATCCTGCCTTTTACACATGAGAGAAAATTCCCAACTACTTTCCATCATGAAGACATTTTTAATGATCTGGCTATTCACTTCTTCTGTGGACATGAACTCCAACGACAAGCATCTCAATTTTGGGGAGATTGCAAGGAACCAATCTATAGAGATGATAATGTCGAGATTGTGTCCTGCACATCATCAACATCAGATTCTAATAGCAGTTCAAAGCCATTGTACTAAGAGTTAATGCATCAGTACAACAGACTTTCTGTACCATTAATTCAAAGTTTTAGTTTATGTGTACACATTCTTATGAATGGAATGACAACTTCCTTACTTTAGAAAAGAATCCTCATTTAAATAATGTAATTCATGGCAAAGGAGTACTTGCTGATAGAACATTTAGATTTATATTAAATTCAATAATACTTCAAGTTTGTGGGGTTTTTGTGGAACCAGAAAATGCTTCAAATTCTTATAATTATATAAGTTTTGCTGTTAGTCAAGATCATAACAATGCAAAACAATGTGCTTATACTATGCAAACTCATATACTATACAGAATAGAAGTTCACATATTTGCAGTATGGAGCATATGATGGCAGTGCTTTTAAACACATAGATTACTGGGAGAATTAAAAATTTTTTTATCACCTACAGATGACTATATACAATCAAAAAGGTTTGCATTTGAAGTTTAACTTTGTAAGCTTTTTATATGTATGTAAACAGCAGTAGTGGAAGACAGAAGTTACAGGGGAGTGAAGTCCATGCCATTTTGATCCTGCAAGGCAAGTTCACCTGAGCACTTTTGGCATATGGGGGAGGTGGTGGGAAAATTTTGATTTTTAGATACTTGATGCTGCATTCTGGGAGATTTGCAGGTAAAATGTTATTAAAGGCACAATCTTGGGGAATATTTAATTTCAATCCTGAACTATTTCCTTCAAAGTGCTAGGACAAATTACTGATAAATCATGCAAAGTTCCAAGTACAATCGTATACATTTTAAGCAGTCTTCCTGACCAGGAATTTTGTTCACAAAAGTTTCATAAGTTTAACAAGTTTTACATTAATAACTGGGCCACAAAGATAGTGATATCTGAAACTGGTATCAGCTTTCAGACTTGACCATGAGAAAGGGATGTATTTTACATCAGTTGGGTGATGCAATTACAGTAACACAAGACAAAACATCATCCAAAAAATCACCTTGCACAAAGCAAAAACATACTCAGTGGAACACCATCTCACTAATGTTGTTCCCAGGAGTACAGGTATGTTTTTGCTTTGTTTCTTACTGTAAAGTTATCAATTGCTTAGTCCTTCAGTTGACACAGAAAGAAAGCTCTTAGTTCCATCTTTTTGTCCACTTTTGACATCACCTTTTTTTGGAGTATGTTTTGTCTTTTAGTTTGGCATTCCTTTACTGCAACACAATGTATTACTCGTGAGCATGCCACCATATTTATCCGACAAGGAATTAGAGGGAATTGAATGTCTTGCTCCTCTGGCTGAACAACACTTCATTTCATCCCTCTTTGTTATCTGAACATTTGTCATCTGTGCAAGGTCTGGTGTTTGTTTGATTTTGGGTTTTCCACTGAACGGCTACACTGTATCATCTGCAGAAAGAAAGATGTTATACATGTTCTGATAAAATTAAAATGTTTGACAAATATTACAAGTAGATTAATGTTATTGGTTAATATATGATGCAATTAGCGTTATTGGTTATGTATTTCAGATAATTATATTACTGTGCATAATTGTGAATCAAAACAGCTTTCTAGAAAAGAACCAATGTAAGAACAGGGGTAATTAGGATAATTTCTTACCGTGGTACCACCATCTTGTCTTTTTTGGATTTTTCGAACATGTTCTGATATAAAATTCATTGTCTGGTGGAAGTTTCTATAAAATAATCACCGAAATAAAGTAATGTCTGACCAATGTTCACAAAAAATTGATTAAACAAAATTTTCTGTTTAAATTTACTATGCAACAAAATTTACTACTTTTTATAAATTTAATTATTTATAAATTTATTATGCAATTTACTATCTTTTATTTTTGTGATTTGTACTGTTTTTTTGTACTTGTCAATAGCAATTTTAAAGAGTCTTATGAGATATCATGGGTCGCTGCAAAGAAGGTGGCAAACTGTAGATTTGAAAACAAGGTGGAAATAATATTGATGATGTTAACCAAGGCATTGAGATAAAGTTGATATACAAACTATCATTTTTGTCTTGTTTTTTTCTTGAGTTAGTAAGATATGTAATTTGCTCATTTATTTTTTTGAAATTCTTGGAAATGTTTTTTGGAAAGGGGGCACTTTAGCTAATTACAAGTTGTTTGCACAGGCAAAAAGATTAAATATGTGGCTTTATAACAAAAAAGGTAGGTCAGAAAGTTTGGGATTTGTTGGCATAGTTTCGTGAGTAAGATTATGATTTAGAATGATATCACTGATAGCTATGCAGACTGAAATATTCAATGAAGTCAGCTAATACATGAAATGATACATTGCTGCTGTCACTACTGTTACCATAGAGAACAAAATGGTTGCATTCCCACGAGCTTTTTTATCCCTCCTAGGTGCAGGCATTAAAGTGTCAATACATTCCCAGATCTGTTCCAGCAATAGCACTGAAGCTATATGTAATCAATGTTTTGCATAGGGTTTGTGGGTTTCTGCAGGTAATAGTAGTTTTGCACTGCTTTAAATGAGGAGTGAGCTAACTATTGCCCTTATGCATGATGTTGCCCACAAATTTGTTTTCAGAAGCTCAATTTTGATGTAAAGTTGGAACAACTGAAGGGAAAAAAGTCTACTTTAAATTGCTGATTTTCTTTCTTTCTTGCATTTCCTTTCTTTCTTTCCTTCCTTCTGTCTACCTGTCTGTGTTTCTTCCTTCCTAATTTATTGTTTACACATGATAGATTTCAAGTTTAAAATGTTTAAATTAAAAAGCTCTTTTAAAGTGCTGTGAGATATTTGGACTTAAATTAATTAAATGAATAAGACTTTTTTAAGACAAAGTAAGGTGTGGGTTTATTTGCAAGAATCAGATAAAATATTTTACATCATAGTTACTTTGACAACCATACCTTTTCCTTACAACTACTCATCATGCTAACCACACTTAAACACACAGACTGCACTGACAGTGCAGGTGACCAGTCATCAGTTAATATTGATAGACATATATGACCATTGGTGTAAATATGAGGATGAACAGGGATATGAGGACCAACAAAAACCACCTGTAGTTAAGAGTTAAACACAATAATGCAAATGAATAACACCAAACCATTTTGTCTACTAATATTAAAGAAATCATGTCTCCTTAGTTATAGAACTCAGAAGTTGGACCTTAAACTTTGAGCAAGCACATGAGTAGTGTATAAGTAGCTTGGTCATATAATATTGAAAATACAAAGTAAACAATCTTATTAATTGGCATTTGATATGGAATTCATTTGTATTTCCTGCTATGAATAACTATAAACTACAATTAATCATATCTGTGAGGTTGATTTACATACTGTATGTCATATGTAATCTATTTTTCATTTAACTTCTCTACAAAGTTCCTCAGCCCATAGATAGATAACTGAAAAATGTAAACTTTTGAATCCAAACTACATTTTGAGTAGGTTACTTTACTGTTAAATTAAATGTACACTAGAATGTGTTTTACAAGATGGTTGAAAAAAGTGGATGGAAATGTTTATGTTATTATCAGTACAATTTTGCTTTCGATTTACAGGTACTGATCAAACATTTATTTTTTTGTTTTTTAATTGATCAATAAGTGATGACTGTGATATGTTTATACCTGAGGTGAATCAAATGGATATCTGGGAGGAAAAGTGAATTGCAACTGGAATTTTTCTCCTTCATAAAGTGTGCCTAAAACCAGGCAAAAATTAACAAATTAAATGAGAAAAAGAAGTTATATTGTAATGATACAAAATAAAGGCAGAATGCAACTGGTACATTCTGCAAGTGCATTGAATAATAAACCATATAATACCATACACCAGAATTCAAAAAAACATTCCAGTGATTGCATCACAGTACTTAAATAAATGAAAAAAATAATAAAACTTACATTTTTAAATACATTTAATAAATGCACTTTGTATAAAATGATTTAATTAATAGTTTTTAGGATTACCCCATTTTATATGAACACATTTTATGAGAACACTTAGGCATTATTTCTAGGAAATGTAACAACACTGATGGGATTTAAGAACTGAGGATGAGTTTTAATAAAACAGATGACGGTGTTCTAATCAGAAGTGACAGAGAGAATTAAGCAAATATCTGTTAAGCTATAAATTTAGATCATAAAAAATTTAACATACTCCATTATCTGTGTAATGTTTAATAAATAAGCAGCAGTGTTTTACCAGGTTTAAAACTACAAGGGCATAGCCTGAGTGGTTTTTGACCCAATAAAACACATTCAGTGAGTTTATTAAATGGCTTCAAAAATGAACACCAAAAAGTGTATCCCTGTGGAGTTCAAATAATAGCTCACATTGTTAGAGGAAAATGTTAGCATATGAGAAAAACAAGCTCTGCCTTATCAGTATTTTTTATATAAAGAATACTAATAAGGAGGTATAAAGGTATAAAGTCCCATGTACATGAGACACATATTACCAGTATCTGGATAGGCTAAAATGCACTTCAACTATTCACAAGTTTTTGATGATTAAAGTAAAAAACTTTCAATTGCAAAAAGTTGTACTCTGCTATAAACAGGTGTTGGATAAAATATGATTTCTTAACAGTTAAAATGAAGAAAATAAATACCAAAACATGTTGATAGCATTTTGAGGCTCAGATTTTGTAAATTATAAGAACATTTAGCTTTAGCAACTTTTGCTAGTTTTTATTATAAAAGTATAAGTGCATAAATGCATTTCTCTTGTAGAATTAAGAGCTGGTTGATCTTATACTCTAGAATAATGTATTCTGTTAAAAATTAAATACCTGATGCACCTTCCACATTTATGATCCAGCTAAAAATTAAATAAATACATTTTTTTAATACAGGTAAGGGTTAACTTCACTATTTTTTTGTTTGCAGGTATCTATTTTTTTGCTTTCAAGTAACTATTTTTTGTTTACATGCAGCTAGGTAAAGAATCAGAAATGGTTTGATGCTACTCTGGCTTGACAAATTTTGAACATACGGTAGTTTAAAAAACTATCAAGATGTTAGGTCATAAACAGTAGTTTTGTACTATGTTTAAGACTTTGTGCCAGAGCAGCATCAAACCATGTCTAACTTAGTTAACACCTCACAAGCTATACAGCTCTTTTCTGATTTCACCCTTGCAAAACTCAGAGCTGCAGCTAACATTGAATGCCAATTGCATTAACCATAAAGAGGAGTCTGGTAGCATCCTATCATGCCATTTGTAGCAGTCTCTATGAGATTTTTCTTAACTATTCATAGCACTTAACTTCTTAAATGCAAATGCTTTGGAAAAAAAACACAGGTTTGGTTTACCTCCAGGGATGCAACTATCCCCCCTGCCCTCCCTGCAAGTTCCTGCCCAGAAACACCAGATGTTAGTACTTGTCAGTTGTAGACGCGTCAGCTGGAAAGAGTTAAATTGTCAATGTACATTATCATTATTATAGTTTCTACATCGTATAAATTGGGCAATTTAAAAATATTTTTGGATTTGGGGTATTCGTAGATGTTTCGCCACTAGTTTTTTTCCAAAATGAATTTTGTCGTGCACGAGAGTGTGTGGTTCACAGAAGCATATCACAGTAAATACTATTGAAAACAGTCAAAGGGCACTGGCAAATGACCGACTATTCTAACTCATCAGCTCAATACTTACGTCTCTAGGCTAGTTGATAAAGAGTCTTCATTAACATAAATACCAGTTAAAGGATTTGTTCTCAGCTGTTGTAATTCTTTGTGTAATCTTCGAGATCTTGTTGCGTTTGCGGCCATAATGAAGGTCTCGAAATTTTGATATATTTTCCTCCCCAGTTTTCTCAGTAGTGCCACCGAGGTTCAAAGAAATTCAAGTAGGGCAGTCGTATTTCCTAACACTATATTCAAACTTCTCGAACTTTAACGAAATACAGAAGGACTAAAACACGACAAGGCACAAAATTAACCCATCTTAGGCGCAAAGAACTCAATGTAGCGGTTTGCATAGATTTCCAATTATAATGTCTTCGGGTAATGCTCGGAAACCCTCGAAAAACGTGCCAAGCCGGTACACACGTCCAGCAGTTTCTGTTTCAAACTGGCAGCACGTGTCATATTTGCACTCAAAATCTCTGAATTTGTGATTCTTTCCTGAATGATTTCTCTTATTCAGCAACGTTGCTGTTTTTGAGAAGTATCGTTCTATGTTCTTCTCAAAAATTGGTTTTGGTTAGTATGGAATGTAAGAGAGGGTCGGAGCAAGTAGCGAAGTCTTGTAAAAGACGAAAGTTTATTACGCCTAGCGTTCAAAATGGCCAGAAATACCCTGTCAATATTTCGAAGAAAACTGTAAATGAATTTGGTGATAGCTCATCGGAAAGTTCAACCGATTCTTGTGAGGCTGAGTGTCTTATTACTGGAGCAAATTCTGGTGAGAGAGAGATTACCAAAGACCGTGCTTTGCGACCAGAAACTACACGATGTCTTGCTGTTGATTGCGAAATGGTCGGCGTGGGGGAAAATCGTTCTAGTGCACTTGGACGATGTAGCGTGGTGAATTACCAAGGAGAAGTCTTATTTGATGCTTTTGTAAAACCAGATATGCCAGTCACTGATTACCGTACAAAATGGAGTGGTATAAGAGAATCTAACTTGAAGGAGGCATTGTCATTTAAAAAAGCTAGGAAACTGGTTAAACAGATAATTGAGAATTGTGTCCTTGTAGGACACTCGGTGAAGTGTGATCTACATGCTTTGAACTTGTTTCACCCACGACACTTACTGAGAGATACCTCGCAGTATCATCCAATCCGATCACTGGCAGGGTTACCTCCTAATGTCACACCATCTTTAAAAGAACTATCAAGTATTTTATTAGGCCAAAATATCCAAGGTAGCGAACATTGTTCAGTTGAAGATGCCCGAGCTGCAATGTCTTTGTATAAGTTATGTGAACATCAGTGGGAAAGGGAATTACAAGGGGAATTGAGCACACAGACCTATCTTTCTGATTTGTATTGGCCATCATGGACAAGGAGTGAAAACAGTGTTTAATATACCTCTTTAAATGCTAATCAGTGGAATAAATAGACCATTTCATCAAGGGGGGCCTTGATGAGGCTAATGTTTAAAACAAACAGTGTCTTAAAGGTAGAATGCTGTATAGGGAGTGTAGAATGATGTACGGGTATTAAACTTACATTTCAAGATTTCATTGGCACTTTCAAACAAATGCCCACATTTCACTCTAATGCAGAGCCTTTGCTCAACGTTTTTCTGTTATAAAATTTTGGCAGCTCCCTAACCCTTTTGGCTTTATCTAAAATGTTTGGCACAAATATCAAGGGCTGCACATCCAAGCACTTAGATATGTTGTTTAGTGCACATTCAACAGTAGTAGTAATTATGTAGATTATCAAAAGGGTTGGGAAAGTGCTGGAACTTAAGAATGGGGAAACTGACATTTTGAATGAAGGGCCTTTACTCCAAAACTGCTGGAACTTAAGAATGGAGAAACTCACATTTCAAGTGAAGGCACTTGGCAGGAGTGACAAAGGGCCTTCACTCAAAACATTAGTTTCTCCATTCTTAAGTCACAGCAGTTTCCTAACCCTTTTGGTTATCTACAAACCATTCTGTGCTGCTCATGCAGCACTCTACTTTTACACAGTAATTATGTAAATTGATAGTATTTAAATATTATATTACTAGGAGCCAAGGCTGCCCCAGGTCACCCCAGCAGTTGCACCATTGATGTTGATTTTGTTTTGATTGGTCTTCCATGTTGAAAACACAGTGAACCTAAAAATGACTACCGTTGGCCAGAAAATCATATTTCAAACTTGGGATTTGTTCCAGTCCTCAGCTTCACCCCGGACTGGAACAAATTCCTTGTACTTGAAAACCCAGTCAAGTCCTCATTTTTGTGCTTTAGGTATTACTTCCAGGTGATCTGGTTGTCAAATAGCACTCCATCTCCAATTTTAGTATCTCATGAACTATACCAGATTCTGTCCTTAAATTTGTGATGGAAATACATCCCACTTTATTTAATACTGACACAAATTTCAAACAGTTCCACAAAAGACACAATGTTGCAACTGATTAAAGATATGAAAATAGATTTCTATTGTGCTGTTAGTCCCAGGACTTTTGATTGCAGTCAGAACACCCGGTCAGAAAAAGTATTCCAGCCTAGTTTTGCTACTTTAAGTTAACTGGTAAAAGAAACATGGATAAAAGAAGAAATAGATTCTAGTATTGCAAAACGATCCCATTATCCCGTTTGTCTTCTTTGACAAAAATGCCACTTTTAGATATTTCTTATGTACAGAAAATATTTTCAAAAAAAATTGTAACTACAAAAATTGTACTGTACATTGATTATAAAAAAGTATAGTTCCAGGTATATGTCATACCACTGTGCATGAATATCAAAACTTTCTTAAGGCCACACCAAAGATAGTTTAAATATTAACTGGCATTATCACCAGTAGCTGACAACTTGGACAGAAACTGCTCATGATGATTCAGAGTGGCTAGAAGTCCATCACTGTTTTTTACTGATGATCTATCTCCATATGAAATTTCTTTTCCTTCAAGGGTTGTCATTTTCCCCCCAAATGAACGAAGTAAGGCATCTCCAGCACAAATATCCCATTTCTTGATCAATGTGTTATGGACATATGCATCAGCTTTATTGCTTAATAAAGATAACACCTTAAACCCAGCACCTCCAGCTGGCAATATTTTGGCACCACTCCCAAAAGCTGCTGAAGCAGTTTTGTTCACATGACCAGCATGTGCCCTGGATACAATAATTCTTGGGTTTGTTAAAAGTTCTTTGTTTTCCGAGGGTTTTGAAAGTTCTTCAGAATGTCCATGGTTCACCCAACCCCAAGCAGTCTTTTTTAAGAAAGGTTGGTGAATTACACCAGCCACTGGTTCACCATTTACAGTGATACACACCATTGTCGTTACATACTCTACAAGCATTTCAGTGTACTCTTTTGTGGCATCTAATGGGTCCACCCAAATTAGAATATCTTTTGTGGCTACATGTTTGGTGCCATCACTAAGGAGATTGCCACCAATGTTTTTAATAGTCAGGTAATCTTGTTTGACACAGCTGTCTTCTACTTTATGACTGCTTTCATCATGCTCTTCAGAGACCACTGCAATCAAGGGAAACAGCTTCTGGAAGCCATGGATGATGGCCTTATGGGACTTCAGGTCACCTTCAGTTAATGGGTCCACAATACCCTCTGCAGTCACCCCCTTGCTTTTTTCCTAGAAATTGAAACAAAAATATTGATATAAAATTTTTGTGATGTTCTCGCATCATCACTTTTCAAATTAAACATAAATATTACTTCTTAAACTCATCAATAATTTATTCATGTACGTTGCTGTTATAAACTGATAAGAAAAAGTATGCACAGTTATAAGTTTAATTTTTTTTAAACAAAAAATCAAACGTTTTTGAGTTTATCCTGTTGATGACTGTATACTCAAAAATGTCTGAGGGGGGACCATTACTCATTAGTCCCCAACAAGAGTGCTATTTCTCAGACAAAAGACAACTATTTCCCCCCCCCAACAACCAGGCCCCTGGAACCCCGATGTTACGCACTGTAGAGAATCACGTGGTTATTCTGTGAGAGTACGACCAACCGCTATGGAAGCAATATTATAATTACTGTTTTTATTCGCAGTTACTAACCTTCAACTTGTCATTTTCTCTAATTTCTTTCAGAATAGCGCCCCCTTTTTCCGCCAAATAAATTGACGTTTCTAATAACTCTTTCATCGAAACACTGTCATCCACATTTGGATAATCGATACAGTTCGAGTTTACCGAGGAAGTGAAATATTTGAGAGTATAAAGAACTACAAAACCTGCACAAACACAACAAAATATACCAAATGGGGACAATCTCACTGCCGAGGCCATCTTGAAGGTGATAAGTATGCGCGCCCGCGTAACTCTGCGGAATCTTTACTTAACATTGTTGAGTTTTGGTTGAATGTTGATCGTCATAACGCGGAATTAGCCGTGTAAAACTTGAAAGAGAAAAGAAGCTGCAAAATCGACCACCGTAACCCCATTAAAGGTCTCAATATAATCATTCTACATACACTGTAATATCTTCTTGTATAATTTTGGCAAAGAAAGTTGTGGAAGCTCACAAACTTAAAAGTACAGGTATTACAGCTCGGAAAGCACCGTTCTATTTTCGTTCTATTTCGTATTGTTGTGAAAATCAACCAATCAACGTGCAGGTGACCAAATTTGAACATAACCGCTGTGCAATCTCAATGAAAGCCGTTGTTGAAAGTAAGAAAAGAAGGAAGGTGCTCCTTCCCATATTCGGTTGATTTTTGTTTTTAGACCAGGTTTTTTTGTCGACTTTTGCTGCGCTTACAATTTGACCCGTCGTAACAGATTTATAGGCAGTTGAATTTGTAGCTTGTTTATGTCTCAAACATGAAACAACTTGGCGTTTCGAAGACGAATGTAAAGGAACGTTCTTCCATGTACAAAACGAAGTCGCGTGGAATAAGCGATCGTTTGGTGAGAGGAATTCGTGTTCAAGAAGAAAGAAAGCAATGCAGGATGGGGAAAATTGATGAACGAAGGAGAATGCCTTTGTCTCCACTGCAAAAGGAGAATCAATCGAGTAATGCACAAGGAAGGAATAGGAAAGAAGGTATGAAAGGATGTATATTAGCTCGTGATTAGCTTTTTTTCCCAGCTAAAATTTACTTACTGAAAGGACATTGATATTATCATATTAAAAATTTTCTCTTTACATTACACATAGTCAGTGTGGTTATTAAAATGGAAAATTTGGCTAATTACAAAAACCGACGATCTGCAAATCATGACTTGTTTTTCTCGCCCTGTGCCCCAGATCATCGGTTTTGGTAATAATTAAATAACTGTAATACTTGTTGCTAAGATTATGTCACAAGTTTAAAATCTGACCCCATTTGGATTGTGACTTTAAGTGCAGGGACCAACCTGTGTTGCAACCTACTCTGATTTCTGCTAAAATACATCTAGGTAAGGATGCAAAGGATCACAAACTTATTGACCAAAGACGTGAAAAACTTCTGAAGTGGAGAGAAGAGAAGTTATTGCGTAAAAAGGCAGAGGAACTGGAAAACTCCAAGAAAAAAGCATTTGTGGTGAAACATGTTTCTCACCCTCTTCATCCTGTGCCAGTTCTTTCCAAACCACCAGCTCAAAAAAAGTCACCAAACCCCCCCACTAAAAGTACTGGGAGTGAATCTCTGCATCGTGTTACCCGGTCATCTGCAAGATTAGCTAACAAGGCAACCAAGGAACAAGCAGGTGAAAATTCCAAGAGTGCTGGGCATACCACTCAGACCAAAAAACATGTATGTAGATAAAGTATATTAACTATTCCAACTATTTATTATAAGTGTTATTTTGTCCTTTCAATGTTGTACCCAGGGCCTTCATTTGGCACTCACCCATTTGCAGGGGAGAGTGAGCAAGCACAAGGTTGTTGTCCTTTTTTTTTTGTATTTCAGGCAATTGAAAACAAGTTCAATACGAATCTTTTGGTTCAAATAATCTAAATAATCAATGCAAAGAAATTACTGACTCGTGTATTCATGCTTGCAAAGCACCATGGACATTTTTTAAATAATGCTTAGATATTGTGGATTGCCAAAATTAAACATGCTTCAATCATGTAAAAGAAAGCAGATTTCAATGCCTGTTATTTACCAACCTTTTGGAAGAGAAAAGAGCAAACATGTTTGTATTTGGCAGCTCTTTGTTAATTTTACTCACTTTGAAGACTCTACAGCTAAAAATATGGATTATGATTTATTTGAAAATGGCTTGCCTACCCCAAGCAGGTAGCCCCTAATTTTTGAATCCTGCCATGCTCTTTTATAAGTTAACACATGGGAGTCATTTTGAAATGTCATTGTTGCCATAACAACATGTGGATAATTTTTTCTTGTTTTCCTTCTCAGTATAATATGTTTCATTCTCTTCAAAAGTATTTATTCATCAATTTTTTTTTATGGTCTAACTTTTATTCTTTAACTTTTAAAGAAATTTTATTAAGTCATTTAAAAAACTTTATGCAGTGCTCTGGTGAAAGTTGTTTGGCTGAAAAAAATTCTAGTTGCCAGTGGTGCATATTGAAATTTCTGGTTGTAATTTGAAGCTCTCATGTCTCAAATAAATGTTTGGGTTTCTTTTTATCAAAACAGGAAAATGATAGTAAAAGAGCAACTCGTTCTACAGCAAGTACAACAAGGAAAAGAGGTAACAAGTAGTTGAGGGGAGCATGTCTAGAGAGAGAAATTGATCAGTGAAGATTGGAATTGAGTACTGCTCTCTTTGGAATCCTTACAAATCAAAGAGTATGGATTGTTTGGTTGTGGAATGCTTTGCTTGTTTCACTATGATCTTCTGTTAGGATTATTACCTCTGCCAGGAATATATATTTTCACCTTTGTTGCTTTAACTATTGAGCTACTGCCAGGTGATCTGGCTGCAAGGAAAAGTCCTCGGACTAGCCACAAAATAAAAATCCATATGTTTAATCAGTTGTAACATTCTGTGTCTTTTGTGAAACTGTTTGAAACTTTGTGTCAGGGAAAGGTATTTCCA
>JBAHVQ010000476.1:194829-223780 GCA_036872915.1 Nanipora kamurai | reverse complement strand
CATTGTTATAATCAAGGATGTGATCGATTGACCCAGTGCCAGAACAAGAATACATACAATAAGTGAAATATTCGTTCGATTGAACAACTATTATAGTTTATGGAGGGGTTTTGTATTTCATTGAAATTCTCAGAGGTAACCGAATTTTGTTCAATCCATTCATGTATTTTAGTCAGCGTCTTCACACAAGGGAACTAACTCGATACTTGTGACTGGCGGTTGTCTAGATAAGTGTAATCTGCAGAAAGGACAGTTAGTGGTGACTGATGATTTGATAGCCTCAGTGGAGATCCTTCTAAGGGTCAGCTGAAGAACGAAGCTGTGGAACACTCTTGAGACTGTGGATGACCGCTGCTGAGATATTCAAAACCTCAGCCACTGGCACCACTATCTTCTCAAGACGGCCGAACCTTGCAAATCAGCTTCAACAAGCATCCACTAAAACTTTCAAGTTCAAATCGTTTACTTGATTGGCCTTCAACAAAACGAGGGGAATATTGGCGACAAGTAGCAGCGCAAGTGTTTTTGGTATCGTTTGTGGGGGGACGACGGTGTAAACACAACGAATCTGCCCCTTCAAATGTTTCCAATCTGAACACTCGCGCTCCTATCACGTCACCAGTCTTACACTCATTTTGTTTATAACGAATTGGAATTGAACTGCTTGTTATCTTTTGGTAGATAAAGGAGAACCAGAGGTTGTTTTGACCCCCTTGAGGCGATCCACAAGAAAATCTCTCTCCAGGCACCCTGCAGTTGTGTCAACACCAAGAACGGAAGATCAACCAGGTTTTCAACTTCGACTGACGCCGACAACCGACGAAGAAAAGGGATGCACCGAGTCTGTCACAAATGACACCACGATAGTTAGTGCACGTGAAGAGCTCGAAAAATCCGAAAAATGTGATGTGTTGGAAACAAAAAAGTTGAAAGATATAAGAGAGGTGACACAACAGAAAGCAGCTGCCGCCGGACCCATTTCGGAGTGCTCGGACGTTCCAATAAACACGACATCTGCCGAGTCGTCGTCGGAAAGCGACGACAAAACTCAGAAATCTGAAAGCGACAGACAAGACAGTACGTCTGGAAATAGTCACGTGGGCTCTAGTACCTCAGATGAACTTCATTCAGAGATCGTTACTAACGGGACCGTATCCACATCTGATGGCTGTTGTGACTTGTTTAAAGATGAAATGAGCTTGGAAACGAACGGTTCGACTAGAAAACGACGTCATTCAAAGTCGAGAGTAAAGTTCACTTGTTCACCTTCGTCCGATGACAAAGCGGTCACACCGAGCAAACGTTCTTATCAGAGCACTCCGTCTCGTTATCGAGTATCGACGCCGTTCATCAATGGTATCCGGTGTACGACGGATGACGAAGATGCCTTGACGTCAGGCATTGTCACGAATGATTGCAAACCTATAAAACCTGAAATTGAACACTCTTCGGAAAACGAGGAGACTGAAAATGAGCGGAAGAAGACCCCCAGAAGAAGATCATCAGCCAGAAAAATCACGAAAAGGCGAAGTTCCTTAAAAAAGCTTAAAAAATATGATATTGAGGTAAATTGCAACGTCTGCGGTCGTATTTTGTTTCTGTTTTGACACTAACGTGTCTTGCGATATTCCGTTCTTCTTAAACACTGTTTTGTTTTAATTTTGAACGCTCGTTAATCTTATGTACTTGGTTTCCCTTCAAAGACTCCACTAAGAAATTATGCGGATGAAACTGAGGAAGAAGGAAACGAGGTAGGTGGAGCAGATTTAATCTATGGAAAAACAATCGAGATAAAGTTGGTTCATCAGTTTGTTTGTTATGAATGTCTTGAGGTGTGTAGCCAGACTCCGAAGCAAGATGATAGATAATGATATTAATGGACCTTATATAAGAAGGAAAAGCTAGTGGGATTTCGGACATGTCTCTGGCAATCAATGATAAAGAGGGTGATAAGTGCACTCTTGTGCGTTTGCGATATACAGGGGGTTGGCCCTGCAATGGATTTAGTAAAAAACGCTCGTTGGCAAAAATAACGACGTGGGATTTGACCTCTAGTTATACTGTACAAGAAAACTGATGATTTTACTTCCTTAACTAGATACTTATATTGGGAAAGATGTTTCGCTTATGCTCAACTAACTCTATTGCTTCTTATTTCTACATGGTAGACCCCTAGTTTTCATGCGCTTTACCTTCAACCTTCATCCGACTCAGCAGACAAACAAGGTAAACTGTTTGTGCTTAAAACCCTTGCAAAAAAAAAATTTTACCTTAAAAAGTTGACACTGTTTTTTTTTTGTTTTTTTTTTTGTGACGATGTTTGTCTCTAAACAGCTGTAACACTTTACAATTTGCAATGTTTTCTTACAGTCACGTTACTGACTGTATTTTCTTATCTTGCATTTCATCCTGCCGGCAGACAGCGTTAAAACACCTCACACATCCTTTTACTCGTCAGTTCGCGTTAGCCAATCACAGCTCATCACGCCAACACCCTCAAAGTTGACCAAGACCCCCATGCCTGACACGGCTTTTACCCCAACACCCGGTGAAAAACCGCTGGCGTTAACTGAAAAAAGGTAAGTAGGCGCAAGTACAAGTTTTTTATCTATGTTATTATAGTTCACGGTCGTTAGGTTGTACGAAGTCAAAGATAACTGCGAACGAATTATGATACTTTTACATATCATAATTAACTGAGTACTTCATTTATTCATTAATCTTTTCTATACTTATTACTAAAAAAGCGTAAAACAAAGCTGTAAAAACTCATAGACCAAATTTTATTGATTATCATGGTACTCAATCATGGATCGAGAAAAATACTATTTATCTTTGTGGTTTATGGTAAACAAATATATCCACTGAGTAGCATTTTCCGACCTGATATAGTGATAAGAGCTGTCCGGACTTCGTTCAACCTTCAGCTATTCCTGTTCAACCCCAGTTTAGCTCGAAAGCAGACCTATTCATACTATTTGGATAATGAGTAACCACCGAAATTTATATTTTAGTGCTGAGACGACCACGAACGACAAGAACTCTGAAAGTGGCCCCCAGTCCCTTACACCGTGCACCTTGCTGGCTAACTTCCATTTGAACGAAAGTGGTAACGAATCAGGATTAGTTAATGACAGCGTGTTCTTCCCACACGACAAGCCATGTGAACAGTCTTCCGCCAAAGAAAACGTCTCAGAAACCGCAAACCTGATTCTCTTTTCACCAACAACGCCTTCAAAGAAAGGTAAGCTACGTAATTAGAAAAAAGGCAAGTAAAAAATGACTTAGCCTGGCAACTTTGTTTTCTTTTTTATTGTTTTAGCATGCGAAGAGGAAGAAACCTGTGGATCTGTTAGGAAGTTTGCGCCAGTAACTCCCAGTAAAAAGCTCGAGTAAGTTTCAATTTTGTTACACCGAAGTTGGAATGACCTACTGACCCCTACAGGGATACCGAAGTGAGTCAGGGGATGCGATCACAGCCCCCTTTATGGATCTTAAATTAGTTATAAACTGTTATAATCGGGTTAAAGGTGGGTTTTAAAAAACACAGGGTTCAGACTACAGTGTGTTTTTGCATATTTACCGGAGTTTCCCTTGCGGTTTAGTCTTTGAGCGCCAATCCATGTTTGCAAAGCACTGTGGTAAGATTCACCGCCCATTCCTTTTCTGTATCATCAGCTATGTCCGGACATCAGTTATTTTTTGGGACATCAGTCATTTTTCGACAGCAGCATAATTTGTCTAATTATCTTGATGACGAAGGTTTCAGAAGGTTGCTGGTTCGATTCCCGTCTAGGGCTCAGAAATCGTTTTTGTGAGATCATGAGCTTGACGAACGTCCGCTGGTCATCATATACGGGATACGTGTCTTAACAACATGACTGTTAAGAAATTTAAATTTACTCTAAGAGTTTTCTATATTGGCCGATGTTGTGGGGCTTATGGTATTTTGGGGTATATATAGATCACCGGCGATCAGAAGGTCGCGGGTTCGATTCCCGTCAGGGTCTCATATAACTTTTCTGAGTAGACAAGCTTGAGGAGCATGCGTAATTTTGATCTATGCTATCAGAATTTTTACAATAAACTTCACTGTTCGTGCATTTTCATTTGTCATTAACCATGATCTATTAAAGAACAGACGCGCGGATAGCGTCACTAAAACGGTGAGCCAGTCAACTCTCCATGTATTTATCACGAACCAGTGACGTTCCATTTCTGTAGATCATGTATCGCGTCAGATAAATGTTTTCGTTTTTTTCAATGCCCCGAAAATTCCCCGTACGTTTTCACTCATCATTTTAAATATTTTCGTTCGATTGTTTTTATTTGTTTATTGTATAATATATAAATTTAGATTTCATTTTTCCGTTGTCTGTTCGGTTATAGATGCACAGAGGACGTCAGAACTTGGTGAGAACATCAGTGACTCACTCGGCTATCGCTTCGTGGACCAATGTTTTGTTTTTACCACGCTGTGACGTCATCTGTGCATCTATAACTGAACAGACAACCAGAAAATGAAATCTATTTGTTAAGTACACTATTCCTAAAGTTACTACAATACATTCTTTTAGATCATACCTCGGCACTGATGCTGTATTTTCGCAAGTCCGTCGTTCAGCCCGAATTGAAGCAACCCCCACGAAAACGTCAAAAAGACCCGCATTTGTCAGTCTTTCCGAGGTCCCGGATGACACTGACATTGGCTATGTACCAAACAAAGCTTTGATTTAAAAAAAGTTTCAAGTGGTGCGCCACAAGAGAACGTTTTTCTTTACTGGAAATAAAGAATATATTTATTTACAAGGAATTCAAATATGGGTTAATTTGCTGTACTGTTGTTTTTAATTCATTCCTAGGGGATTTGTGAATGTTCTTGTGAATCGTAGAACTTATTCTGCGTTGAATGTACATGTATTTTTAGAAAATAGTTAACTACAGTTATTTACATTACATAAATGTTGCCAAAACTTAAAATAATAAAATATATTTGACATACTAATCAGATTTTTAGTCAGTTTGACCAAACCTCTGGATCTGGGGGGGAATAAATCTTGTGGGAGATGGACAATTGGTTGGCCGTTGAAATTAACTCTTAAACGCCTAGGGCTCATCCATATGAAGAGTAAAATCGTCTGGCATTAGCCAGAGTAAAATATTAAAGTGCACCCTGGATTGGGTTAATCTGAATCCTTGGAGGTTTTGGCTTTACAAGTTTTATAGAGCATTTTAACCTGTCGTCATAGCAGCCATATTGGTGTTCTTAAACAAAAGAATTCTGATGATTATATTTTGTTTACGTACACCAAACATGGCAGCCATGGCCGGTTGTCATTCGAATCTCAAGAGTTTGAGTGCGAAAACGCCTTGCTGTATAATTTACAAATCCAATGCCCTTTATGCATCTGGATGTAGACCTTTTGCACGTATTCCCCATTCTCGTTCCCAGATCCCACTACTTTAGTGTCAAGTAAGCCCCGGAAACCCGCAGTGTAAACTGTTCTGAGAGGACTAAACACTAATGATCAAACCTGTGTGGGGGCCTGGGGAAACGAGTAAAAGACCTCAGTGTAGACCATTTTTGAGTTCAATTTTTGATTAGCTCATTGACTGGAGTCAGCCTTCCAGTCTATATAGAGTTCAGTGGCGCCACCTGTACGAAAAGTTGTGGTCTCTGGAGACGCAGACGTCGGAAACTGTGATCGGCTGATTATATGCATGCGGAAGGAGTATTATCGACCTTCAAATTGCAATCTCAAATTCGTTAATAATTCATGATAAAAACACAAAGGAAATCACTACCGAGACTAATGAAGAAATTACATAAATGAAGCCAACTTTCATCTCGATTTTCTCTTCAATGCAACATCATCCACTCGAAAGTCGTGTTTCATCAGATATCCAAACACCTCGAAGTTCGTGAAAGTCTTTGGTTATCACCTCGGTTTTCAACAAACTTCTCGGGGTTTGGATATCCTGAGGACACCCTGCGTCTCGTGTATGATATATTCTATGAAATATTGCCTGTTGGGTGCCTTTAACCAGAAAGTACGAGTTTCCAAATAAATGATGTGGCACATAAAAATTCCTTACGAGAGCGGAAGTAACGTCTATTGACCGCCCGGACCAAAGATTGATGCATTGTAGGTAACGTAACGGTTGCATTGTAAATTAAGAACGTCTAGCATCTCCTGAAAAACATTTCTATTTTTTTCCACAGGGATAACGTTGTAAGTTCCAATGGTGCACCGCGGAAGTATGTTTAGCAGCCCATTGTGACCTTCTCTAAGCCTTTGTGATGTTGCTTATATAAAGAACATGTATAATAAGGAGCTCTAGTTAAACTCAGGTGTACTACAAGAAGTAGTCTCAAAAATAAACAGATTATATGTCGAGACACGTGGGTGGCTGTTTATTTTAGGACACATCGAATTGAAAATCCCTTTTTTTCGAGCCCGCGAAATTTAACTACATTATCACGTGAGGAAATTCGACCAATCAAATGGGGCTAGAGTGGAGGCGCTCATCTTGCGAAGTAGGATCAGTTCCCACATGAGGTTATTAGTTGGAGTGTGTTGTATTTCTTGCCTTTTTTAAAGTTTTACTCGACAACAAACGGTTTTTAGTCATTCACGTCCTTCTTAAAATTCCTGAACCACATTATGGTGGACCAACCAGGCGCTGGAACTTCGCGTTCCTACAAAATTCCTGGTCACACGAGGCAACGGCGAACGACGAAGCCATATGCCCGACCAAGCGAAGTGAAGAAAAAAGTAAGACATAATGAAGATCTCTCTGTTTTTAAAACGAGAACATATTTCCTCTTGGTTTTTCTGAATGTTTACCCTTCCCCTGTGAAATTAGTACGTTTTGAAACTTTCAGGGTTTGCTCGATACCGTGAAAGATTACTTGAGTCCGTCATGGCTTTTTGGGTATTTCAAAACGAATGAGCCGGAGCCAGAAGAGTCTTCAGAGTATGAGGAAGATAACGACGATGAGGACTCCAGGTTAAACGATCGAAGGTCTTCTCTGCATACCATTACGTCAAAAGAGAATCCAGCTCGACTGTCGTCGATCGACGAAGATGATTCTATTGTAGTGGCTGGAAAAAGAATGAACGCAGTCACTTCGTCATCTGGAGTGATTGAGAAAGATAGTGTTACAGATAAGGTTCGCTTACATCCAGGTGTATTCTCAGAAAATAATAATAAAGGAGAGACATGGACGCACGAGAGAATGTCGGAGCGTTTGTCTGGAGCGGTGGATCCTGAAAGGGAGGTGAGAATAAACTCAAATTCTCTACCTCGAAATTGTGCCGAAATGTAACTTGTTCGCCAGCTTCTGTTTGTTTCACGTGCAGAATAACGCTTAAGCATTGTTTACTTGTTCTGTTAACGTTAAATTGGTTAGGAGTCCATTTATGAGCACCCCCAGGTAGTGACTGAAAATTTCTAAGAGACATCAAAATACATGCATTACATATTTAGACTAAGTAAAACGTTTTCTGATGACAGATTATCGAGACTGTTATTATGGCTGACAGGTTTTTGGAATTATAAACGGTGCTTCTGAAACAGAATCATATATAATACTGATAGTAATGTTGCAGTTTACATTTTAGATTAATGAACAAAGTGTACATTGGATTTTCTTGAATTTTGGACCTTTTTTTTAATATTTTCACTTCTTATGAAAGTGCAACGTACGATTTGTTGTTTTATCTTGCCAATAGTTATTTAAGTAAAAGAGTTAATGACTGACCAAACTAGATATCTTGAGCATTAACATTTGCACATGTTAAAAATATCCTGCACAGGGTTTCAGGAAATCAAACATTGCTCTTGTATGTATCAGATTAAGCACTCAAAATACTGTATTTAATAAACTGTGATTCTTGTATGTTAAAATTAGTAACCTGAATCCACAACAACCAATGTACTAATGTCAGTGGTATATCTTATAAAAGTTTGAAACAGTTTTGCTATGACAAGCTGTGAAAACCTAAGTAGAATACTCAGGGATGATACTTATGAAAGACTTAGACAATGACAAGTTTGAGATTATTAAGTGATAAAATGTTTTTGCAATACAGAAACTAAGGAGATCCTGGGATTTATTTTATTCAGAAGAAATACATCTTCACTGTAGCAGTAAATATTCATACCATTGGGAGTGACTTTGATTTAGTAAATTTTTCTTCATAGTCAACAATTCTGATACCTGTATGGTTATAAATCTGTAACATCAATCAATATCTGTTAAACTGAGATTGCCTTGGTAAAGATATCTGTGCACCACAAAACACATAATTCTTTTCTATACATAACTTCAAAATTAAGGTCATCTGTTTTTATCAACCAAATGGTTTTCTATTAAGAATTTTTAGTGCATGCATTGGATACTTATAAGGCAAATTCCTAAGATTTAAACTGTTAAGCTCTTGAAAGAATTCCCAAGCTAGGTTGCAAATGTCTATAAACAAAGGAATTTCCATTCATTATTTTGTCTACTAAATGTCAGAACTTTGAAGTTGCCACTCAACATGGCAACTTTGACATCACTTTCAAGAGCTCAATACAGCACCACTATACTTTTTTTGCTCTTAAATTTAGTGTTTTCAATGATGTTAGGAAATGTGGTAGCTTGGTTGTTAAATGATGTTTGTTATACGCATACTCAAACTAGTCTACTCAGAAAAACTTTCTGAGCCCCTGACGGGAATCGAACCCGTAACCTTCTGATCACCGGTGAGATGCTCTAACCATTGAGCTACAACCAAGCTACCACATTTCCTAACATCATTGATTATCACTCGATAAATAGGCGACATATCGAGACTTGCAGACTGGCAGTACATATGTCTACCGTCTACATGAACTAGTATATAAATGTAACCTTTGCTCACCATCTGAGTCTATGTAGCTCAATGGTTAGAGCATCTCACCGGCAATCAGAAGGTTACGGGTTCGATTCCTGTCTGGGGCTCAGAAAGTTTTTCTGAGTAGACTAGCTTGAGCATGCGTATAACAAACATCATTTAGTGTTTTCAGTTTGCAAGGGATGATACAAATTTACTATTCCGACAAAGGTGGTGATTTATACTTTTAGAACAATTCTTTCTTTGCAGAAGTATTGTGTCTTGCTATATCCAGGCTAGACTTGCTTCAAGCAGTATTTTTGCCTTACCAAATGGACCATGAAGGTGAAGACCAGAACAGTAATTCACTTGCACTGAAACACACTAAATTTCTAGATGCCCTTGAGCAACCATATAGTGTTGAACTTTGAACCCAGAATAATATACAACACTGTTGTTACAACTACTCTTTGGCATTCTTTTAAACATTAATTTTGTATATTTCTTTTCAGTTAAATTGTCTGATGCAACTTTCAGGTCTTTGGCACAGAAAGGAAATCAGATTGGTGAAACATCATGGCAACCTTTTTCTGTGTCAACATTATAATATGCAAAACCCTGCGGCAATACTCCTGTTTTTGTTCTGTAATAAATGGAGCTTTTCTTTCTTTCAGGATATCCCTGATGTTGTTGATGTCTCTGATGACAGTGCTACAGAAACCAACGAACCAGTCCATTCTGTTATTTCTTACTCTCCACAGCACCTTAAACGCAAACCTCTTCCATCTGTATTACATTCAAGGACTATTACCAGCAGTTTATTCCAGAATCAAGGAACACCAACAGTTCATTCCCAGAGAAATTCATTGCTGTTTCCAATGTCATCATCAAAAACTACATGCAGTAGTTCCCAATCTCCAACTACTGTTCTATCAAGAACGAACATGTCAACAGCCAATCTGGCTACGAGTTCTGGTAACTGGAGAGGATCTCAACCAGTTGCTGATGTAAACTCAACTCCTGGGTTTTCTGTGTCTACCTTTGTGACCCCTGTGGTATGTCTTTTTAGATGTCTTTATTTGTTTACCATATTAACTTTTTAATCCTTTACAGGCAAAGGCACACTGTCTGGTGTTTTACTCTGGGTGACATCAGGCAACTTTACTCATCATGTTGACGAGCCTTGTCCTCAGAGTTAATTGGCAAAGGGTTGTTTAGGATTGAGAAAGAGGACTTCATCTGCTCTGCATATGTTTTGTATCACAAGAGTTTGTATCAACATGATTATACAAATGAGAAAAACAAACTTTGGTGCACTTTTGAAAGTATTTTGCTTCCAAAAAATAAGGTATTTAGCATTATTTAGCAGTTGAACAAGAAAATAAGACATTTGATCAGGTGTCACTTTGGAAAGTAAAATTGTCGGGTGTTATCCAGGAACCTGCTAGTTAGTCTAAGGCTGCACTGTAAAATATTTTGATACCTTGTTCTGTTTCAATGTAACATCTTTTATAGAAATCTGTATGTAGCCTCCAACTGAATTAACTCTTTACACTTTCAGCCAAGATCATTTACGAAGAAGAGGACAGAGTCTCCATTTTACCCTGGCAGGGTAACATATGGGGGAGCATCAGCCATAAGTGGATATTCTAGTGTTAAACGAATGAGAAGAAATTCACCTGGTAGTGAGGTACTTTTTATATTAATTAGTTCAGTTGTACAAAAATTTTAAACCCGGATCTCAAACATTACATAGAGTGTCATGTTGAGACTTCATATTGAAAATAATGGAAGACAAGGAAAAAATAAGTGGGTAAAATTTTAGCTATCTTTCACAGTCAAGTTCAAACAAGTCAAGTTGGATAGATATCTGTTGTAAATTTGTCTTTCCAATCATAGGAGTATATAAAATTTCATATTCTTATTTTTTAAGATTTGCCAGCCAGTTAGAAAACAGCAGATCAGAGCAAAACCATTACCAAGTAAGTTCACATGCACTGATTAGGATGACTTGAAAAAAAACATGATGACAAATTTTTTAGCTGGAAGATTTTGTCTTGATCATTTTTTTTAATGTACCAGTTCTATTTGTTTCAAGACTGTGATTATGAAGTGGCGATTTATGTTGATGCTGGCAATAACTTTCTGGTTTGATTTCTGTTTGCTGTTAACAAAAGAAATTTGAAGCTGATGACAAGATTGGGATTGTTTTCTCCAAACAATCTCAAGAACATTGAAACTATTAATTTGTCACAAAGGTCCAAATTATTTTGTCATTAGCTAATTAACCCCTTGGTGACTATGGGCAGGCTCAAATATTTTACTCTGGCTAATGCAAGACATTCTTAATCATTGAAAGCAGACATCTGTCTGCCAAAGAGTTAGAGGATCACCATGTAGTATGTAATATGTTCGTTATTTGTCATGCATCATGTGTCACACTGCTCAAGTGAGAAAAATTACTATTTTGGGCACCATCAAGTCAGTGGGACAATTACTTTGCTAGTATTTGAGCTATTGATTGAACTGGAAACTGTTTTTATTATTAGCAATTTAACCACAGGTCAAAATCATTGAATAATATCATTCAAGTCTGAGCATATCAAGTCTACTTTTTCAGTTAACTCCACCAGCTATGTTCGTAGGTGGCTATAAGGGTAATTTTATTCAAAGCAAGATTTCAACTTCTACTTCTTAGTTATTAGACTCCTGCAATGATAAAGCACCAGTATAGTTACTGGAAAGTATACTTCCTATTTAATTATGAACAAATTACTCTGTTGAGTCTCTGCATGGAAAAATCATGACAAGTTTTCTTTACATCTTTTTTTGTTTTTTTCATAGGTGCAGCTCATGGCAGGCCTACCAGTCAGACTGCACAAAGAATTCTTGAAGCTCTTGAATCTGTTTCCTCTCCCCTCAAGGTAAATTGTTCAGATTCTTGGGCACTGGAGACATACGGGATCTTTTATTTTAACTCCTTCCTGGCCATATAGGTCTTCAGTGACCTATAGAGACTCAAGTACAATGCTGCCTGAAAGTTTTGTAACATTTTGTGTAGTACACAGAGACTACACTCATGCAGTGAAGTACTATATGAAGTTGCATGCAGAAAGATGGAAGCTTGTGTAGTTTTATGCGAACTTGACATTGCTCATTACAAGCTTCACTGAGTTTACACAAAACTGGCTAAAATTACAGAATACCTGTCTGTGTTATCGCATGATCATGCTGCAACATTTTTGCTTGATAAGAATATTTATGGTTTAGGCCAATTTTTAGTTCTTAAATAAAATTTATGATCAATAAAATTGATTGTGTACAGTACATGTATGTCAGATTATCATCATCAATAACAATGGCTAATGCACCTGGTTATTCCTAAATCAGTTCATGTATATCCTGGTATAGTTGTTTACAATGTGGCTTCAAACTTATCATGAGCTGAACCTGATACTTTTCAACCCAGTAAACTTGCTACTATGTAAAAATGAAATACTTGATTTTGAATGCACAACATGTTATTATCTACACTGTTAATTCAGTGTCTAAAACGAAAGCCAAGTGTTGCTGAACTAAACCTGTATTAGGTTCAGCATGCAGTAAATATGAATTTTGAAACAAGTCTTTTGAGTTCTGCTAAGTTAGTGACTAAAAGTGTGTGCGATAGTGTGTGATAATAATGCAGTAAGAATCACAATTGTATTGTGGAAATAAGGTTTCAGTTCAGCTCTGAGTCACAAAATGCAGAAGTTAAACTGCAGTATAATATACAAGAGAAGAGAAGTGGGTTAAACTTCAACATAATTTATTGAAAATACTTTAGCACAATGTAGTACACTGAATTTGTGTGTAGCAGCCACTGCAAGTACAGTCAAACTGCATGCACTTTCTACCCGCAAAGGTGTTACAAAACTTTCAGGTGATACTGTATTTTTCTCTGGCAATGGAACTTAGGTTTTTTAATGCTTCATTGTTTTGATTCGCAGGATGTCCGTCGGATCCCTTCACCTCTCACATCACCATCTGCATCCCCTTTATCCTTTTTGGTAGGTACAGGTCATTTGTAGGTTTTAAGTATCAAGTGCAAACCTTTAGGCTTGTAAGGTTGACATCAGGCAGTCAATAGCTTGCAAAATGAGACTAAAATCATTTTGTTGGTTGGAATGCTTTGATTGTTAAACATGTATACACTGGGTTTGCCATCCAGCTGGGTAAATTTGTACCTAACCATGTGACCAGTTCATGTAAAGGGCCCGTTGCCATTATATATCAAACTTTTAATCTCAAAAACAATTTTCCATGTTAGTGGTGGAGATTGAAACAGTAATCATGGAAGATGTTAGGGTTTTTTTTGTTCCTTTTAAACTGTTTATTAATATTTGCACTTTTCCTCCTCTTTTTTGCCCCCCAAAGCCATCAAAGTTAAGAAACAAGCCACCAAGGCCCAATATTGGTCCAAGAGTTTCATCATTACAGGTGAACAACTTATACTCCATTTAAATTAGTTTTGATTCTCATAGAAATTGACAATGCCTTAGTATTGGCACATTTGAGTCATCAAAGACTATGCAATGAAGTGTCAACCTTGCCTGAACTTGTTATTTTCCATCAGGCCAAACTTCTTGGTGGTCCACCGGTTGAAGCAATTTCTACTCCTCAAATTGCCAAAGTCACTGGTATTGAAGCTGCTGAGCCACCCAAGCCTAAAACATCATCTACTCCATTTCAAACTTCAGAGAAAAAATCACTGATGCAACCTGTAGATAAATCTTTGTAAGTTGTTATGATTTTTGTTATGTGGAAGCAACAAGGAAAAAATTCTTATATGAGTGTTCTTTAACTTCTTCAAAATAGATTCAGTGGTCTGAAAGAGACAGTCCTAAAGGTTTGTGATTATTTGGTTACAAAATAGACATAAGATGAAATGATGGGCTTTTTAAAAGCATCACAGTAAATAAACTTAATAATACTTTAAAACACTACTAACATGGGAATTATTGGCAACCAAATAAATCAAATCAATTAATGATCCTATAACATGTTTTAACTTCTAGCATTCAATAAAACTTGTGAAGACCTTTCCAAAAAAATTTATCAATCCTAAGATCATTTTAAAGTGTGTATTAACACTTAACCCACTATTCAAATATGTTTTTAGACCTCTCTTCCAACGGAGTTCACGCCCAAAGCCCTCCCAACATCACTATCACCGGTGGAAAAAACGGCAAAATCTTCTGGTAAAATGAGAAGTGCCCCATGGGGTTCCACACACTACAGCTCAAAGAACAACGCAGAAGATGTCCAGGTCTGTGTGTGCATGAAAGAACAAGTACCTAAATTATTGGTTTGCATTTTATCTTATCGTGATTTACAGTGGAATATTAATAATCTGGCATTGACAAGCCCAAGAAATAAGGCTGCGCGATTAGTGGATTCTACTGTGAGAGTAATCGGTTACTCTAAGTTTTGTTTAAGCCGTGAAAGCTAGCTGCAATACACGTAGTGAGGTGGTAACAAGGTAGAGCTCCGCTTTTGTTTGTAATTGTCAATCTTACTACTCTGTGGTAATTTCTTTCTAGGTTGTTAATCCTTTACCAGAAATACAATATGCGGTTCCATTACCTATGAATACGAACAAGAAGCTGCCTTCATTCTCTTTTGGTTCAACCACGAACGTGGACTCAAACAACCCTCGACATGTGTCAGAAAATAACAACAACAGAACTTTTGAGGTAAGACTCCCAAAGTGCCTCTAGTAGTGAAAACATCTTTGAATTTACTAGCTTGAGAGCTTCTCTGAAGTGCACATCACTTGTTATATATGAATTGTCTTTGTATTGTTTCATTTCCCTCAGAACCTGTATAATATTCTAGAAAACTTAGATCCAACGCGTATTGGAAAAATTTGCCGTTGAACTGCATTGATTTCGTTTATCATTCAAGGATCGCACAATAATGGACAGGATTGTCGCAGAGTCATCAAAAAATGGCTTTATATTTTCAACTCCCAAACCCAAGCCACCGATATCCTCAGTGAAGGAGGTTTTATCAATAGCTGATGACGAGGTAAGGTTTTAGAAATACCTTTTCGTCAACCTGTTCCTGGCAGGATCAGTCTTGAATCATTTTACTCTGACGATCGTTCTCAGAGTTCTGCCCGGCCAAAAATGAGAGACAACTAAAACCAAAGAATAGAGAACAACCCTCCTGAACCCCTTGGCCCTTAATTTAGTTTCTCCATGACTTAAAGTTTCATGAGAAAATATACATAAATTGTGGATTCCTGGTAACACAGTGGTAGTTCACGTATCTCATGTCTGTGAGGAAGGTTCGATCCCTGACCCACGTTAGTTTTCAGATTAAAGTTACCTTAGTCACATGTGAAAAGAGTGTTGTCCAGTTTGACTCTACCAAACATCGCAGGTTTTCTCCGGGTACTCCGGTTTCCTCCTGTAGTAACACCGCACCCTTGAGAGATGGCCCTTACTGGACCTCTAGGAAGAACAACTTAAGCAGCTGATAGGAGAAACTGAGATCTAACGCGTAATGGAAAAATTTGCCGTTGAACTGCATTGATTTCGTTTATCATTCAGTGATTAAAAAACTTAGATCCAACGCGAAAAAAGTTGTTTTCCCTAGAGGTCCAACAAAGGCCATCCTTCATGGGTCCGGTGTTACTACAGGAGGAAACTGGACTACCCGGAGAAAACCTGCGATGTTTGGTAGAGTCAAACTGGACAACATTCTTCTCACATGTGACCAAGGTAACTTTAATATGAAAACTAACGTGAGTCAGGGATCGAACCTTCCTCACAGAGATGAGAGATACGTGAACTACCACTGTGCCACCAGGAATCCACAATTTATGCATATTTTCTCATCTGAAGATATCGCAACCGGTGCAAATCAAAAGTACTGTAATCGTTTTATCCTGAATTTTTCTTTTTTTATAAACATCAGATATCGTTTTCGTTCAGTCAACCTGTGTCTGTTAAAGCCATGGACAAACAGGTAAGTTTGCATGCTTTTCTTGTAAGGGGTAAATGTCAGCCAAGATAACCCAACTAACTGGGCTGACTTATTTTCTCGAAAATCTATATACGGCCGTAAACGGCACTTGAAATTACCTTTGGGCTTTTTCGCCAAACTACAGCACTGATACTTTTCATTTTCGTCTTGAGTGTAATTTAAAGCCATGTTCAGGTTTTCATTAAATGAGTCCTCCAGGCTGACCAGGCTAACCCTAGTTGAAATAAACAGCCCCTAAGAATAGATGATCAGTTTGAGATATATGAATTTACGTAAGTTTGAGTAAGTGCTCAAACTGATCCTCAACTGGACGACGTCCTTTGATCTATTTTTACCCCCGATTTTAATTTTTAATTCTAGGATATTAAAGCTGTTTCATCGAAAGATTTGTCCAACAATTCTACATTCACCTCTAAGACGCCGTCATTTGGTTTTAAAACCAATGCAAATCCATCGAAATCGTCTAAAGAGGACGCAAGGTCATCTGATCTAACGTCGGATAAAACGGTAGCAACTCGCAGCTCCTTGGCCAACATGTTTGGTCCAGCCCAAGGCGAATGGGATTGTGCTACATGTATGGTGCGGAATAAAGCCGCTGATAAAATGTGCGTTGCCTGTGGTACTGCGGGCGCGAGTATGGTATTAAGTCAAAAAAATGAAAAGAATAGTGAGGATAAAGTGTCTAACCATGAAAATTCGACGACTAGTTTAGCTGAGCGGTTTGCCTCTACAAAAGGATCATGGAATTGTGGAACATGTATGATAAACAATGAAGGTACCGCATTAAAATCTGTTGCATGCAGTGCGGAAAAAACTGAAACGACCAAACCGGCATCCTTGGATAGTGGAGCCCAGACTGGACGAAGTAATGACTTGAAAACGAGATTTGCTGGGCCAGCGAACACTTGGGAATGCGGGGTGTGTATGATCAGAAACAACCAAGAACTGGATAAGTGTGCTGCATGTAGTGCTACGAGACCTGGATGTACTACTACAGAAATTGACTTAAGGGCCAAGTTTGCTGCTCCTACAGGATCATGGGAATGTGAGGCGTGTATGATAAAGAATCAACCTTCTGCCGTTAAGTGTGTGGCGTGTCAAACCTGTAAGCCTGGGAGCGAGTCAACGTCAGGTAAGTCGATGATTTAGGATGCGTAAACACTGGCGATTTTTGCTGCGATTTTTCTCATCTTGATGCATGCGATCGACTGGATTCACTCGTGAAAGTATTGGACCATTTGTGCAGAACTATATGGCTTAGTACTTTCGCAAATGAGACCATTTAATCAGATGCATCAGGCTGAGAAAAGCCTCAGCAACAATCGGCAGTATAAATGGGCAATTCTATTTCAAAATCATCCTCAGGGTAATATGAAACGATAATTTCACAATTATCCAGATTACCGCATTCCCGAAGGTGCGAGTTCAAATCCCGCTCGAGTCAACTTTTTCTGTTGACTTCAGCAGTGTAGGATAATTGTGAAATTTATCGTTTCATAAACAGACAATGAGAGTGTATTTCGGAGTTGATACACGGAATGAAGGCAATAAACGATTAACGTAATGAAAGGAAGTTTTATCATTTTACACTGTTTCTTGACATAATTATTCGTTGAATGAACTATAATTATGTGATAAATAAATCTAAACGCTCTCTGACCAACTATTAAATTTTATTGAGCTTTCGGTTTCCAGTCTGTAACCTTCAACGGACAGATATTGCCGACTGGTAACTGAAAGCTCATGAATAAAATTTTATAGTTGGTCAGAGAGCATCTAGATTTATTTACCATGTTTAATCTTGGCCGCGCATCTGCCATTTTTTTTGATAATTATGTGCTTTCGCTTATTCCAATCTATACCATCTGTTTTAAACCATCTACATTATAAAATTAAATCTATGTAATAAAATACTTTGGATAAGAGAATATACAAAGATTTCATAAACCTGTTTTTTAGGTTCAGTCCAGCCAGGATTCAGTTTTGGCTCCAGCACTCCTGGGGTTTCGGAACACAACAGCTCTACCAATACTGGAGGGTTTACTTTTGGTTGCGGAACTGTTTCCACGTCGAATACACCGTCTTCCACGTTTGGAAAGAGTAATCAGGAATCAGCAAAATCTGGTTTTACGTCTGGAAATGGCACTGCTACAAAAGAGAACACAAAACCAAAGTTTACATTTGGTGTTAGTTCTGCAGGCGAATCTAGCACAGTTTCTAAGTTTACCTTTGGCGCTGGAGGATCTGCAAATGACAGCAAAGGATCCGGATTTACGTTTGGTGTCAATAGTGCTGATAAGAAATCAACATCAGTTCAAGGTGACGGCGATGATAAAGACAAAAGTAAGGATAGGTCCACTGCCCAGAAGGAGGACTCTGACAAAGATCATAAGATTGAGGTCTCAGGTAAAGTAATTTCTTGCATAACTTGACCGTTAGCAAAAACACGTAACCTGTGTTAATATGTTCAGTTGCTTATGTGCTCGAAAGAAACAATTGATTGTATAAAGATATCTCACCTAACCACTTCTCAAGGGTACATTCTTGAGAAAAAAATTCGGTAACTAAATCCCAAACCACCTTGGTCTTTGTGCAGAACGTGATACTGACTGAAATCTAAAAGTTACTGGACTTTTTATTTTTTGTGTTTGTCTAGGGCCGCTAAATATAGCCCAGGCTGCTGCAGCTGGTTTACTTAAAGTTCCAGGAATGAGTAATACCACATTAAATATTAAACAAGGTAAATTTTGTTTGTGTTGGTTGGCCAATATTTGTAGTGTTTCACTAACCGTTAGTCATGCTCTTGAGGTACGGCTTAGGACTCCAAGCTTGGAGTCCACGAGGCGCTAAATCGCGGAGAGACGTCGAAAAGACGTGCCCCAGGGACGAAATTTTGCACCTGCGACATGTTGCGTGAATTCAAATCGATTTTAATTCCCACGACAAGCTGCCAAGACAGAATGGCTAAAATTTTTCTTGGCTATAACCTAGGGTTGATTTTTCGCGTTTGTTGAGTGATATATGACAAAATGCCCGTTTTTGACTCATTTAGTGTACATTTGTTTATCTCTGAGATGTTATGTTGAGATTTCTGTTAACTGTTTTTAGTTTCTACTAGCCCATCAGTTTTACAACAGCAGCCTTCAAAGCCTTCGACAGCCCCAGCAAATAAAACATTACCGACGTCAAATGGACCCACATCCTTTGCTTCAGGCCCTAAAAACCAACCAGACTCCAGTAATGTAAAACCGAATTCACAAGCTATCCCAAAAACTGCCACGGATGGTGCAAAAATAGCTCCATTCAATTTTGGCAAAAGTGTATTGTTGTCTGAGTCATCTACTGCTGCTGCTTCAGCGTCTCCACTGACTTCGCTCGAAAAAACCAATGGAAATAGTAGCTTGAATTCAGGAAATGTGTCTGCGTCCAAACCTGAAACACAAACTTTCAGTTTTACTGCTCAATCAACAGCTCCAGCGGATAAAAATGTTGCTAAACCATCATTCAGTTTCGGAGCCCCTACAAACGTGAGTAAGTCGACTTCAGGACCTGTCTTCAAGTTCGGAGCAGCTGAACTGTTGGCTGGAGCGACAAAAGCTCCGTTTAATAATATTGCTTCAGTTTCGACAGTACCTGAGAAAAAGAACGACTTACCCGGCATATTTACTTTGAGTGAAGGATCAACAGCTCAGAATAACGCTAAAGTACCTGTTTTTAATTTTGGTTCCATGAATGGTCCGTCGACCAAGAATGGTGGTAATACTGGACAGTCTGAGGCAACCCAGTCAGGAAATGCCTTGTTCAACTTTACCGCTGGACAGGTAAAATACTTTGTGTTGTTTTAAGTAGGTAGAGGTTTGCGGCGACCCTGAAGCGGAAAGATGGTTAGGGAATTTATTTCGGGTCCTGTGATTCCTCATCGCACATTAAGTAAAAGATAAAATACGAGTAACCAATCTGTGTATTTGATACACATACTCGAGCAAAGGCAGGAATTTTTAAATCAAATAGAGATTGGTTACAAAAATTTTATCGTACTTAAAAAACGAATGCATCTAAGAGGTAATATTTATCAAGTAAATCGGAGGATAATTTCATGCAAATCAAGGCGAGATCTTACCGAAATACGATAAATATTAATTTCTTGAGATTTTTCTTGATGAATTTTGAAAGTAGATTTTCATGTCCTCGTACACAAAGTTGGTTTATGAAAGTTAGTTAACAAGAGATTCCTAATTTCTATGTACAGCCGTCGAATACGGACACTGAAAATCAAAACTCGCTGGGAGGTGAAGATATGGACGCAGACTCAACCAGTAACCATGGTAATGGACTGCCTGCATTTGGTGCTCCTGGGGGATTTAGCTTTACAGCCCAAACACCAGGTAAGGATTTTCCATGCGTAGTGAATTCGTGCAATTACAGCTTCTTAGTTAGCTCGCATCATTTACGGCTGTCGCTTTTGGAATCAGGGAACTGGAATCAGGGGCCGCGGAACTGGTGGGGGCAGAGGAGCTCTCGCCCCGTCCCGCGCCGGAGGTCTGTCAGCCGTCTTTGACAAAAAATTGTATGTCACTGTTTTCGCTGCGGGAGATTAAGGGTTTGTTTATATGGAGGCAAGTTACTCGACAAGCCGAGTTACTCGCTTTGGCGGGCCAAAGAAGCGGTCTGTTTATATGGAACCGAGTTACCCGTCTTTGGTTCTTATACACTGTGATTGCATAAATTCCTTGTCGTTGGCGCTAAAGGGCGCCAAAATATAAAATTCATTCAAATCTTTTAAAAATGAAATTATACTATCGTAAAAGTAAATGGAGCTCCAGAAATTCAGACAAGCTTATCTAATGGTTTACATAAGACTATGTGTTATTTTCATGTGCTGGGAAGGGAAAACTCGCATGCGCTGCCAACAAAATTCCATCTCGGCTTGCCGAGTTACTTGGGCAAAGTGTTTATATGGCAAAATATCCATCTCGCTTAGGCGAGATCTCAAGGGCCTGTTTATATGGAGGCGAGTTACCCGGCAAGCCGAGTTATTTAGCGAAGGCGAGATCCCGGCTACAATAGGAAATTAATGGCTTTTCTGGTTGACCGTTTATATGGCACAAGCGGATAACTCGCCTTGCCGAGATCTCGGCAAAAATAGCCGGGATCTCGCCCAAGTGAGATGGATATTTTGCCATATAAACACTTTGCCCGGGTAACTCGGCAAACCGAGAAGGAATTTTGTTTGAATTAACCCTACAGTGACTGCACCGGTATGTTCGTCAACGACAGTTGTCAAATTCGTGTTCAACGTAAGAAGTACACACTGGTAAAACTCGTCTAATTATAGAAGTACAGATTGAGAAACTGTGGTACCCGGGAACACCCCTCAGGACCCCACCAGATGACCTGGGCCTTTAGCTCCTGCTGCCCACAAAATATTCGCCTTTTTTGATGTTATCAACGTACTATACATCCAGAAAAATTGAATTCAGCACTCTTTTATTGTTTAACCCCTTGGTGGTAGATTCAGTCACCAGTGACTGATGTAGACTTTTCTACATTTTACTCTGGCTAATGCCAGACGATTTTACTGTAACGCCAGACGAATTTAGTCGTCAAAGGGAAAACCCGCCGTCACCAAAGGGTTCACCGTGTCGCGAAATAACTCTTGTCGTGCGTCTCGATATAATTAAAAAATAAATAAATAAAAATTAGAATTTGAAGAGACAACTTGGGTCGTCATTCTTTTATTCTGACTACAATTTGTTGTTTAACAAGTATACAATATCCCCCATATCCCCGTTAAATCTGAATATTTCACGTTTGTTATAGCCAACGCCAGTGGCATATTTGGAGTAGGATCCACAGGTATATCGGGAAACTCTACAGGTGGTTTCAGTTTTGGCAATGGTGGAAATGCAATAACCCAAGGGTTTCAGTTTGGTACTCCAAACAATACCAGCAATAACAACACTCAATCTGAAGGATTTAATTTTCGTGCAAGTGCAGCTGCCAGTGGTGGTGGTGGTACTTCCCCGTTTGTATTCGCCGGTGTTCCAATCAGCGCTGCTAACCCACCTGCAAGTAAGTTCACTTACCATGTAAATATTGTTGAGTTTTTCGTGAGAGTGGGTTGAGTAGGAAATGTGAACTGAATTATATGAATCAATGTCTTAATCTGAACTGTTGACAGTATTTGTATAGATATTTTCGGGGAGTAAGTATTTGCGAGTCTGTTCGAGAAGTGTGTTGCGTAGATGACATAACGTTGTCGTAGTTGTCTTTGACATCTCTATGACCGGGAAAGTTGGGTTAAGTTTTATTTTATTTTCCTTCCGTTTATGGAACTGCATATTGGAGAAGCAGGCACGCAAATTAAGATGAAAGGAAGCAAACAGACAAAACAACCAACAAATAAACTAACAAACTAACCTGCAGGCAAACAAAAAGGAAACAAAAGAAGCTGTTAAACAAGCACGAAACAACAAAAAAAAAACACGCAAACAAGTAAACAAGCAAGAAAATAAACAGACAACGATCGAACAAACAAATACAACCAGCAAATAAACAAGCAAATAAGCAAGTAAACTAGTATACAAACAAACAAAAAAATCAACAAACTGCCGTTCTGTATCCAGTGATGCTTATCACTGAACCTTTTCTTGCAAGGCCCAATGAAGGCTCTGGGAACAGGGTAGGCTGATAAACGTTTGGACATCGTCTGATAGTCAAAAGAAAAAACAAATGAGCGCAGGCTAGCTGGTAAACAGACAAATTTGAATACATGGACGGAGCTGTTCTGTTATGTTGATTGTGTACGTTATGTAATTATGATCTTTCTCGATTATGTTCAAACAGTTTTCTTATATTCCTGTAGATCAATCTGCGCCCTTAGGTGGTTTTAATTTCAGTGCTCCACCAGCCAACACCCCAACACCGTCATTCAACTTCGGCCAAGGACCTGCAACTGGTCAACCCGTCATGTTTAATGTTGGCGCGGCTCAAAATACGCCATCGTCAAGAGTCATCAAGAAGGCTGTGCGGCGATCACGACGATAAAAGGACAGACTTTGCTTCGACAAGAACACTGAAAAACAGACATGGACTTCGAACAGTTGTCGCTGGAAGGAAACTTAAAACACGGAACAGATGGAACACACTTCAACCGGAAACGATTGTCTTCGGAAACAGACTTAAACCTGAAACAATGTTTCTTGGAAACAGACGTGAGACAGTGGTTATTTGGAGACATGCAACCTGAAATAATTGTTTCGGGCTACAGCCTTGAACCTGAAATTAAAATTTTGGAAACGGATGTAAAATCTGAAGCAGTGGAAACAGATGTCAAGCTTGAGACGACCGTTATCTTAGGCAGACGTGAAACGTGGAAGAATTGAGTAATGAAACAGACGTAAACCGTAAATAATGTTTTTTTGAACCAGACTTTTGAGCTATAAGAGAGCTGTTAAATCAGTGGGGGATGTGATTCAACAACTAAAGAAGACTCACAGTAGTTCAAGCAGAAGTCGACCTTAAGGAATTTTAGTGAAAAGAGACACGAACTATAAACAATTCTAATTGGCGGCAACCTCAGGAAATTATTTAAACAGGCATAAAACCAAAAACACCTGTCGTGAAAAGCAAACTCGATCTTTAATCAAAATAGATGTGAAACTCTCAAGCCTGTGGTCTTACTGAAAGATGTGGGTTTAGTACAATATTAGAACCATATATATAGAAAAGCCGTTCCTTAATTTAATAAACCATGCAAATTTGATCAGGAAAATAATAAACACCAACTTTCAGCAGTTGTATCAGGAAATTCACCCTCATTTCCGGGATAAATTCCGACAGAAGCCAATGTTGTCAAAGGATTTCAAGAAGCCCAAAATTCCATGGAAGTGAAATGAAACCAAATAATACCGTCATCGAGAAAATATTTTGCTGAAAAATGTACTGAAGAAGATCGACCTGGGAAAGACTTTCTGACAAGCAAATATCTGGGTCATTTAATTGGTTTCATAAAAAAAAGACCATGATGACGCTACTTGTGATCCGAGTATTTGAATATCATTCCGAGATGTATTGATCTAAATTGCCGTTTTGGATTTGCCGCGTTGCACATTCCTAGAAATCTATGGATACCATTGAAATGGAAACAAGCTAACAAGAAGTGTACGTTGAAATGGACAAATTAAGAAGAAAGTTTTTGAGGGGTACTGGAGGCAAACGAAATTAGTCTCACTCAAAAATTTCCATGAACATGAAAAACAAATAAAAGAAATCGAAACGTGACAGAACTGGGAATATGTGAACAAGATGATGTTCTGGTCGAATTCGTGTGGAGAGGTGTTGGTAGAAAGTTGTGATGCACTGGGATTGGTGTCGTGCCCCATGAAAGCGACTGCATCAGAAGAGATAGCATTTCATCAAATAAATCGCTATGAGCAATTTCTGTAGCGTTGCAGCTTCAGCCCGCCAAGTCTGTATAACCTTGAATTACGTTGGGAAGCAGCGTGTGTCGTAGACTAGCTTTGAGGTGGCCCAGGTCAAGCCAATTCAACTTGCAACCATTTTATTTTTGTATGCAGAGGGTCTAGACTTAAAAGTGTATTTATTTTTATATTGTATATAAAAGACATCGGGGGGAAAATTTCATAGTAGTTGGGGAATGGGGGTGGGTTTGTAATGTATATTAGCTTAGAATTAATGAAATAAAATGGTATATGAATTGAATTGGGTTGGTTTGGGGGTAAATAGGAACTTAATGTTGATTCTTGTGTATCCTACTTAAGTAGCCATTAATTCGCGATGGAACACGCAAAAAATTTTATCGAAATTTGAATTTAGGTTGCTTGGTTTAACAATGTGTAATAAAATTTGATTGTATTTCCTTTTTCTTGTCTTGGTTTATCAGCTACGAAGGAACACTTCAATCAGATATTCAAAAACTCATGAACAATTAATTGGCATTTTAACCCAAGAAGGGCACCCATAATACGTGTCGTACATGGACTTCAAATCTGATGAAACACTCCTTAATATTCTTTATATATAGAATAAGAAAGGCATAGCTTGTTTTTCTCGTATGCTAGTATTTTTTGGGTTCGTTTTTGAAGCCGTTCAGTAAAATTACTGTTCGTGTTTTATCAAGTCTAAAAGCACTCGAGCTACGCCCTTATAGATTTAAATCTAGTAAAACTCTCCTGCTCATTTATCTATGGTTTGCAATCAATCCCTTAAGATTTGAAAGACTGATACGGCGGCCATGTTGCAAGGAAACACGTAAAATACAATAGTTAATGAGACTCTTTTGTTAAAGTTCTTCCAACATGGCTGCCGTGATGTCAATTTTTTGCCAGTTCCCTGAACTTTTTGGCTTTATGCACTTTTCAAACCCGAATGAAAGTCATAACAAATTTATTTTGCCAACTTGCAATGACATCAATCAAACCGTTGCACAAGTCGCTAGAAGCGCTGCATTTCTGCCAGTTCCGAAGTTATTACGGCAAAGTTTTGTAAAAAAGCACATCAATACCTTGCCTTGTTTTTAAGTTTTTATCTTCCGAATCTGTCGGAGAATGCCTCTTAAAGACGTAACATTTGAGCAAACGCAATTCAGTTGCAAGTCATCCCAGGTTCGCGGTCAAACAAGAGGCAGAAGCTGCAACATGTAATGACTTGCGTTGTCGTTTGATTGGGTTATATACTGGACCAGTCCTTCCCAGTCTTTTCGCGGTTTGCTTTTGTCAGCTCGCAGCCCATATAATAATGACTATATAGGGTGTCCCAATAAAACACGACTGTCACCCAAATATGGAGGTGATCTTACTTGAATTGCGGCCCAAGGAATAATATGTCTATACAAAAACCTAGCTTTGACTTCATGATTTGCACAGAAACAAATTTAAAGAAAGAATTATTTGCATTGAGCAATTCACATGATCTGTTTGCCACACGAGGGCTTTACCATAGACATTCCTATTCTGTGACCATGGAGATCATATAAAACAATCGTTAATTTATGATCTCTATGGGCTTGCCGGGAAGGGCAGAGGGCATGTTCTGTTTCTTGTTTTGATCATTCGCGCGGAACCAACCGGAAGACCTTTGTTTTCATTTTTCGTACTTTTGCATACGAGAGTGGAGGAATGGAAGACACGAGGTGATATGAACAGGACCTTGGTAAGTCTGTCCGATTAGCTTTGACAGTTTATTCATCCTGCCGTGTTCGTGGATATCGCTCTTTTCATTTCAACAATATGTCGAAGGTTTTGGCCAAAGGCGAAAACCGTGATGAGTTTAATTATGCACCCTGAAAGAAAAGCACTTGAAGCTGAGCCTTGTCTTTCCTTCACTGAATGTGTTAATAACAGCGAAAGTTAATCTTTAGAGTTCGTAGAAATGATAGACGGTTTAAGTCATTATAATTAATTTTTCTGGTTGTAAAGACATTGCTAAAACAATCTCGTATTAACTTCTGAATTATTACAGCAGAATTCTACTCTGGAGAGTATTAGTCATATGACACTGCAGTTCAGTGACAACATATTGAACGCAATTTTTCAATAAAGGGGCTTGGTCACCAGATTTATTATGAACTATCCACATGCATTGCTATGTAGTTGACATGCATGTGTTTATTTCTTCCATAGGTGTAACAAAATCAAAACAGTATGTCAAACAAAGAATTTGGTGAGGGATATGGCACTATTAGAGAACAACTGGGCACATCACCCCAGGCTAGAGGTGAAAAAGGACTTTCAAGGGGGTATCAGTCTGAAGGTACAGTTATATAGAACAACTTCTGACTGTAGTTGTATAATTTCTTAGGTTTCAATATCAGTCTTTTTTCTGAAAGGTCTGAAATCATAAAATTGCTGGATTAAAGATTTGTTGACATTACTTGTTAATCTTTTGTTTTAGTTTTATGTGTTTTAAGTAGAGAAGCTTAAAAAGGGTGTAACTGTAGTAATTATAAATTCACATTAAACCTACACTGCTGAAGTCAACTGAAAAAGTTGGCTCGAGCGGGATTTGAACTGAGCCAACTTTTTCAGTTGACTTCAGCAGTGTAGGTTTAATGTGAATTTATCATTTCATATTACCCTGAGGATGATTCTGGAGTAGTAATTATAATCATCCAGTGATTGACAACATATCTTACTGCAAAGATCTATCAAAGATGTATTTCAAAAATCCAAACTGAAATTCCAGAGTAAAAGTCCAAAATTCAAACATTTCTTGAGATGACCTACTCATGCATGTTCTTTGAGCTACAATAGCACCTGCATCAAAATTCTTGGATGGACCTGTTCATGACAAATCCTAGTAAACTAGGTTAAATTTGTGGAATGCTACATTATATTTTGTCGCTTATTTTATTTTATAAAACATGGTGTACTGCAAACTTAACATAGTTTATCAAATTATCATCATACAAAACTTCAAAGGATAAATTCTGGTAAAGTATGCCAAGAGCAGGGCCCCATTTAGCTGTAAACCAAAGGCCATCAGTTATTGTCAACTTCAGATAAGATGTGAAAGTTTTCTCATAAAAGGTCAGACCTCTCATAGTCTCTATTGAAGTTTATATCTTTAATCCTTTGGTAACATTTTAAGGTAATTTTCTCTCATCGTTTGGCTGACGGTAGAAGAATGTTTCAATACATTGCCAAATGAAAACTCTGGGTTCACGTCACAACCAACTATCAGCAAATATGAACTGACAAAATTGAACATTTCAAGATGTTTCTTCCAGCATGGAGTGTAGTATGGTTATCTCTAGACAACTTGAGCTTTGCTGTGTACAAAAGTCATTGCTAAAAAATTCAGGCAGAAACTAAGCCAAACATGACAACAGCAAAGATTAATGTTCCAATAAAAAATCCATCTTATGCTGGCATTTGCAGTTCAGAAATAACATTCTATTTTTCTGGCAATCTAGTTTTAAAATAAATAAAGACAATGCTACTTGTGTTTCATGGGACGTAGACTGCTACTGATTCAATCAGACAATCATTGCTTTAGAATTGAAAATTAAAAATGTTCTGCTACATAAACAATCGTCTTTCAAACCTTAATTTGATGTGGAGCCTTGTTTAAAGTACCAACTTGTTCCTGTTAAACTTAAAGTGTAGAATATTTAATGATTTTGGCTTAGCAGATGAATTTAGCAACTTCACCAACTTCATAGTCACAGTTTTGTTAACTTTTGTTATTTCCTGAAATATTACAAACCTTGGCTTTAGATTACATTGAATTTCAATCACTGAGTGACACCATTAGTAGCAATATTTTTCAAATCAATAGCAATGGTAAGTGAATTTAATTGTTTATTTTTAAATGTGATGTGTGATTTTATCCATTTGTCAAATCAGCTATCCGGAAGTTGGAGCCAAGAAGAATGAAATGTTTATTAGTGCTTATAGAGATGTAGCTAGGCTACGTTGATTGGAGTAGAAGTGTTAGAGAAATAACCCTGAATTTTGTCCAACTGGTTTTACTTTTTTGGGGAGTGGGGAGTGTCAATTGTTTTACCTTACTCCTCCAGTACTAACCCCCCTGAGTGTTGACGTACATTTCGCTCACTTCACAGTGCAAGCGCTCGAAAGGATTTGCAAACAACTTGGTGATCAGCTTGATGAGATGCCATATGATAAACTGTAAGTTATATACCTCTCTGGATTTAATGTACCAAAATTAATTGTAGAGTATATATCCTTATATATTTGTGTTTTCTGCAAAATGGCACCGTCACGTCATCCAGTATTTTGTCGGAAATACTGAGGTTCGTCAACCTCGTTTCATCGGAAAAACAATTTTTGAGTCCTAGATGGAAATCGACCCCGCAACCTGCTGATGATCGGTGAGACGCTCTAACCATTGAGCTACCAAGACTCAGATCGTGAGCTAAGGTGCAGGTTCGTCATATGAACTACGTAAGCGGAAGTCAATCATATATATATATATATATATATATATATAACTACCGACGGAACCGTTTCGGCCTTATGGGCCTCATCAGTGTAGTGCTGATGATCAGGATGAAAGTAACTGTTATTTACAGT
>JBAHVQ010000476.1:164223-181739 GCA_036872915.1 Nanipora kamurai | reverse complement strand
CATCAGAAGGTTGCGGGTTCGATTTCTGTCTAGGGCTCAGAAATCGTTTTTCAGAGGAAACGAGCTTGACGAACGTTTGTTCGTCAAGCACGTTACTGGAAGTCATGTGAGTAAAATTATTGGCTCTCCTGTGCTTCGAGGGTTTGGCTCCTCCTGTTCCTTCTTCCTTTACACAACCAACCATAGCTTAATTCATCTTAGCTAGGAGATAATCATAGATAGGGCTAACTTCATCATCTCCCAATTTGTCGGAATTTCTGTGAATATAAATGGTCCAGCTGACACCCACAATTCTCTCGCATAGAGAGGATATTATCACGTGGAAGGAAATCTCGCTGAGCGAGCCTAATACAGGTCTGTAACATTTCTCGGTCATGTGTTGCCTTTTAAATTAAAACTGACGGTTTTGCTTTTTATTTATAGATAGGGTTTACTTCTTTCCACTAGAAATTAGAACTAAAGTCTGTACACGAACCTTTATAAGTTTTAGTTATTGGTTCTTAGTTGCTTTGTATTTCAAGACACAAATTTGAAAAGGAATTTGGGTCTTACAACTTTCTAATTCCTCCGGCGTATTGTCCTACAAAACACCAGGGTTTTGGATAGGGAAGCGTGCATGGGATGAATTAAGTCATCTTTGAAATTTAAGGGATTGCTCTAGAGAGAAACAGACAGCTTTATAAGATGAAACCACCTGTATTGACCCAGATTTAACTAGATGCCAGCTTTAATAATCTACTTTTAATGTAAACCCGTGGAAACGGAAATAAACTTAATCGTCATTCGAAACATTTTAATTGGTAAACAATTATCAACAGGGAATTAAATAGAATAGATAGACTTTGTGTTCTGTGCATACGCATGGATTTTTCTTACCATTAGAGTTGTTGAGGATGGGTTGTTTTTGAAAGACGCTGTCAGGTAGACGATGTTATCGAGATCGATGTTTTGGAGCCCCTGTGGAATTGGCTGTGCGACCGGTGCTCGACTTTAAAGGATATTTGTGCATACATGAAATGCCAAGTGATCTTAAATCTCATTACAAAAGTTATAAAGATATCGTCCACGGCAAGTCAGAAGATCTACCAGATTAATGTTTACTGAAACGTAACATGGACACCAAAAAGTTTTTTTTGTCTAACAAAAGTCTGTACAGGTTTAACATTGTTTGGAGTGCTTTCTTACATGTAACTAGTCAGGATAAATCAATTCACGACTTGTTATTCATGTTCGCTACTATTTCTTGGTAAGAGGCTAAGAAATATATCGGTAAAACTGTAGGTAATTATAAGAAATCAAACGTTTTCGACCATAAAATCGTCATTATAAAGCCATCAAAAAGGTTTTTTTCTCTTTTCTTGATTGTACATACTTTCATAAATTTAACTTTTAGCCTTTCATCAAGAAATTATTGACGGTTTGGTGAAACAATTGTTTGTTGATTGTTTCACGAGCTAAACCTTATATTAAACTTTGTCAAGGTGTTGTTACAAGTTACACATTTCGAGACTTTGCTACGAATTGGCTGGTTGCGGGTAGATGCTAATTAAGGCACTCTAAATGGCAAAAGTGACACTAAGCCCACCCTTGCAGGCCATTTATGACTCTAAGCCTTCTGCCTTCGCTTTGGTTTTAAGACAATAGAATTCAACACAATATGGCCATTTATAGGACAGACATCAGACACGGTTCACCTATGATACGAATTAGCCAATTTACACGACCACGAAGCTGCGGCTCACGTTACACGCGGTTTCCGTGTGACGTGGACATTTTTTTTGGAGTTTACACCAGGGTTTTCACCCTCTACTAGCCCATCGCATCTTGTTTCTCTAATGTAAATGACCCAAATTTCTCAAGCTGATCGAATGTTTTGATTGCCTTGAGATTTCCATGTAGCCTCAGCCCCTTACGACCGTGGCTAGAAATATAGCCAAAATTTCCCACCACTTTCTACTGCAGATGCTTTGTTTTGTTGATGTCATAATCACCGAGTTCCTGGTGGTGATTTCTAGATACTTCAACAACCCGATTCTGGCCACTTCCTGATTCCCATCAACAGTCTTTCATTGGAAAACCATGCCTTTCACGATCAAAAACATACAACAGGGTTGTTTAATTAGTTTCCTGCCACATCTCTCCCTTTGACGAGTAAAATCGTCTGACATTAGCCAGAGTAAAATAATATAATTCCCCCGTGGCAGAGAAGTAGTTAAAGGTTATTTTCCACTATGTGTGAAACCAAAAGGGGTTAGAAAAGTGTGAAAGCTTTAAAATAGAAAAACTGTCGTTTCGAACGAAAGCCCTTCATCACAGTGAAACGAAGGGCCTTCGCTCGAAACGTCAATTCTGCCATTCTCAAAGTTTGGCAGTTTCCAAACTTTTTTGGCTTTACACACGTCTATCAACACTGCCTACGCAGCACTCTACTTTTATATCTGTTTTGTTTCCCTCTCTGCTAATTTCATCGCGCGAATCGACTTTTCTTTGTGGATTCTCATCAGTTCCAGCCAAGAGCCTATGAGAAAAAAAAACCGGAAAAGTCGACTCGTTTCACGAGAGTTACTAAGCACGTTCAGATCCACTAATGGTGGCAAGGAAGTGGAAGGTGTGAAAGGCGTGGGAGCGGGAACCAAGACAGGAGCGATTATCCTTGCCAAGGCAATTCACACTAGTAGCAATTTACACTTGAACTATTTTACGTTGATACGAACCTAAACAATTCTTCGTGAAATGTTTGATTTTCAGGACTAGTTCTCATGATCACTTTGCTGGAATGTTCCGACAACGGGTCTCTTTCGTATCATCCTATTTGATGGTAAATGGTTGGCCAAGTTATCCAATTTTCGAAGTTTTGAGAAACTAGACCATTTTATTTAGACTTCCGGCATTCTGAACATGGCCTATGGTCTGTTTAGAATAGATGTTTTGTTTTTGAAGTGGTCAGTCGATCAGGTTCTGAACAATGATATAAAAGTAGAGTGCTGCGTAGACAGTGTTGAACGACTTGTTAAAAGTGAAAAATATTAGAGATTTGTCGAAACTTACAATCGAAAATACTTACATTTCGAGTTAAGGCCCTCGTTTCACTCTGACAAAAAGACCTCACTCGAAACGTCCATATTTTCTATAATAAGAGAAAATTTCACGATTAACCTACACTGTGAAAGTGAACTGGTAAAAATCGGACCGCTGCTTTACCTGTTGAGCTGCCAAGTCAACTGGGGAGAGTACGCTCACCAGGTGATCAGACTGCAAGCGAAAGGCCTGGGACTAGCAGCACAATAAAAATCGAATTTCATATCTTTAATCAGCTGTAACATTGTGTGTCTTTTGTGAAACTGTTTGAAATTTTTACTCAATATCCAATAAAGGGAAAGGTATTTCCACCACGAATTTAAGAAGAGAATCTGGTATAGTTCATTACATTAACTAACTTAAAGTTGGAAATGGATTTCTATTTGACAACTAGTCCCAGTCCTCTTTCGTGTTTCCAGATCACCTGGCATGGGATGCAGTTTAACTGAGAGATTACCACAATTTAACCGCATATTCGTCAGGATGTGCCGTGTTTTGACTTTCGCAGTGTAGCACGTTAATTCTATTTTGTGCGACCCTATAAATACCCGTCACCAGTCTACGATGGAAACTTTTGCTATTTTGACCAACTTCCTGCTCGAATTTTGGATTCGAACTAAGTTATTTTGAAATCTACTTTTGAGTCAGAAAAGTGGTTTTTCTCGCGCGTAATATGCCACTCTTCGTTGCGCAGCATCGAGCCGTGACATGAAGCAAGTTATCCGACGAACGTTTTTGACTCAGTTTTTCAATTTCCTCGAACATTAATGAGTTAATAACGACATTTTAGTCGGTTTATGAAAAACTGATTACCTCACCTTTTTACCATTGAAGAACATGATCTAGTTGTGTTGAATAAACAAAGGAAACATTGAAGATTTTCCGGTATTCGAAAAAACAAAACTGTTAATGTGATGGAAGAGCAAGAATCCAATTTAAACCTCGTTCAAATCCTACGCAAGTGAACTCAATATTTCGAGAAGACTCTCGCAGTGTAGGTTAAATCAGTAAATTTTCTCTTCGTGCTACTCTGAGGATGATTGCGAAATAGAATTTCTGCATTTCGGCAGTAATCGGTCCCTTTGGCTATTTACCAGTCCCTGAGTTCAAAAACAATCTCCAACTCGGGTTTTACTTTTCATTATGGCCGAAGGGAGCGGCTTTTAGAAGGTGTTTCCCTAGAGGAACATCAGCGCTCTCATCATTGTAAGTTGTCCGGTTAACGCCTAATTTGGCACTTTTGTGAAGGTCGCGAGTGCAGACAGGACATGTCATTAGGAGGACAATCGCATCACGGCTGGAGCTCATCTAAGCCAAAAATAAAGAACAGATGAGTAATTTGATCTATGCTTTTAATAAGTCTTGTTGCCTTTTACCCCTTGCCGTAATTCTGTTCAGGACGGCATAAAATGATGGCGAAGTGTGTTAACACTCTTTGTCTCATTTTTCTTAGTACGTTGTTCGTCTTTGTTCCTCAGTGTTCCTCCTGTCCCAACCAGTGTCTTTGCTACAGCACAAGCGATGGACCAAGTGTACGTTGTATCAACAAAGGACTACAGAGCATTCCAGATATTCCTCTCTCGACCGTTGTTCTGTGAGTACCTCTCGAGTGTTTGACATTCATTTGTTCCCCCTTTAATTTGCCGTTGTTGTTTATCTGTGACATGGCTTTATTGTACGCTGGGTGCCTCTATTTTACTGCTGTTGCTTCGTAAAATTCACCCGAAGCGCGGGTTTTTTTATTGTGCGCGTAGCAGCCTTTGACATTTGTCTACTGTCAGGTCAAGGTAAGCAAGTTAACTGCAACGTAGTACTTTAAATGTGGCAAACGATTGGTAGGCAAATGATGCCGGCCATTTCGCATAGGCGCGTCTCATACTTGAGTCTTTTCGAGCGCGTAAATCCAGCTAAGATCAGAAAATTTTATAACCGAGACAAACTTTTAATATCTTAACTTAAGAAATCGTAGATAAGTTTGTCTGGCTATCCGTTCATTTGTTTAATTGTTATGAAACCTTGGCTTAAATCCGATAACAATAAAGACGAAGCTTCAACAGATTTATTGTGACACAATATTTGTCGTTAGTAAGTTTACGGTCAAATGTGGTATAGCGAGAAGCCAATAAAAATTTTACACCATTCATTCGGCCTTATGTTAAGTAAAATGTATCCTTGCTGTGTTTCCTGCATAATATCCTTAGAAAAATAGTTACGATGCAATAAAGTGCGATCCACTGCCAGTGAACATCTACAAATAAACTTTGAAGAAAATCATTTTACCGAAAATATACTCGTAAAACGTAAGAAATCGATCTGACGAGGTAATGTTACAACTTTACATTCTAAAATTATCTTTTCACGTTCTTTACTCATAGTTTGAATACCACATTAATTCATTCTCGAGCTTTTTTTCACTTTTTTATCAACCGCAACCATCTACTTTACTGTCTCTTGTAAAGCATAATTGCTCCCTGGCCATCGTGTTATTTTGTAATGCAAAAACATCCATGTCTCCTCTAATTGCTGATGTTACGGCTGAAACCTGAATATGTTAAAGTTATCATTGCCTTTATCATTTTGTACTTGACATTGTGGGATAAATGTTCAATTTTCAGTCGTAAGTGCTTTAGTCGACAGCTGGTTGCTGTCAAATACATCAACTTTAGGGTTTTATAGTTCGCTCAATAACTGAATCCTGTCAAATACCCGATATTGGTGCTTTAATAACGCTCAAGAAATGTTATATTGCATGAAGTAGTCCGGTGTACTTACTAGGTTTGAAATTGGTACAATATCTTATAATTGATATTCTTATTTTCAAGTCACGATCAGTTATTTCAGGCTGACACTTCGACCGGTTCACAACTCTGTCATTACATCAATCCTCGACAAGAGGCATGCTCACTCTTTTACGGTTAATGGCAATTAGCCATATGACAACATACTTGTAGAGTTTCAAAACAATACATTTGCACCCCCATTGTCAACATTTCTTTCAAACCTAGCTGCTTTTCTGGATTTTTGATCCCTCCAACATGACTCTTTGTTGTCCAACTTCACAAACACACTTACCAAACGAGAGTAACCTGTTGGGAATTGTCGCAAGTGCTTCTGTATATGCTAGTAGCCGGTGATTTAACTGATTATTCATACTTCACCTGGCATTTTGATCAAACCGTATCAGGGAACACGTATTTTCCTCTAACTGAGGCCCTTAACATCAATCTGTGAGGCTACTACTTTGGTCGTTATTGAACATCCTACTCTCTTACCTTTCCACCGCTAGCAGACCAATGCGTAGTTCTTAAAATAATCGAATTTTTTTAAAGAAAATATTATCATTGCCGTCATTCCCAATGCATTCTACACAATTGGAAGTTTCAGTTAACTTTGTCTTTATTTTTGTTTTACTCCATCCAATTTCTTTTCCGTCGTCCATTCGGGTTAAGAAGTCACGCTATTTATGAAGCAAACAGAGTTTACCTCGTAAATAGCATTATTTCTAAACTAGAATTTGGAGAATTTAACTCAATTTTTAGAGAATTTAACATGTATATAACTGCAACATAAGGACTACACGGTGTGAAACTAAGTTGGCCAACGCGAGTCTCTAACCAATATTCTCCCGTTTCCGGTTGGCACTCCCTTCATTCTTCATTCACCAAAGCAATTCAGGTCCTTTTCCATCGCAATTCCGGTCATTATTTAACTTTAATATATCTCTTGTTACGTATCCTTTGTCCTTTAAAAACCTCCACTTTTCTATTTTGATCTTAAAAAGCTTGACCTTTATAATGAAAAGGGAGCAGAGTCGGCGCCATCTGAGAATGATTATGAGTTAAAGCTCATTAATATTGAATTATCTCTGAGAATCCTGTGACGCTGGCGATAATATCTAAAGTCAAATCAACAGAGAGCTGACTATCCCAACTTGACTGGCTTAACTTCTTTCATAGAAGCATCAGTTTTCTATTAGTTTTAGTCTGACTAACGCCAGATTATCGACTACTCCAAAAACCCAGAAAGACTGGGTTCTGGGTAACTAGCGCGAGCTTTGATTGGCCGTAAACCTTCAGCCAATCACAACTCGTGCAAGGTACCCAGAGCCCAGTCTTTTCGCAGTTACAGGAGTGGTCAGTTTTACTCTGACTAACGCCAGACGATTTTACTCGTCAAGGAGAGAAATCTAGCGGGAAAAGCATTAAAGTAATTTCATGATTAACGTTGATAGGCTTTTGATCATCCGTGCCTCTTTATAAACATAAAAATATGTCATGAATGAGAAATCTCCAGTTCTACTGCTAACAACTAACAAATTTGCTAATCCAATTTGAAACGTTTTGCATACGACAAAACGGTTGACCGACAATTATTTTTATCTAATCTGGTCATCTTCTAACAAAAAATACTTTTTTTGTACCTTATAGTCGTTAATATACATTAAATTTAACTCAGGGCACTAGTTGCCTGTAATAACCTTAGGGCTAAACAAGAACAAGGAACCAAACTACGCTAGCCATACCTCTTGAGTCGATAGTCCTAAGTGATGACAAACCTATTTGGTCAAGAACGTCCACTACTTCCTCAAGTATCATTGAATATTGACTTGGACTAAGAAGCCAACTCTGTTTATGACGTCTTCAAGTTAAAATTTTTACTGATTTCTTAATGTCAGCGTCTGCTTTAGAAAAAAATTAAATAACATTATTTGTGATAGAAAAGATACTTTCAAAAGAAAATAAACATGGAAACTTCAATTTTTCTGCTTGGTGGCAATTTGAGTTTGACTTTGATGTAGTAACACGAAGGTGATTGTATGATAGCTCCATTCTGCAAAACAAATTTAAGTTCAAACAGTGATATAAAATTAGAGTGCTGCGTCGGCAGTATTGAACGACTTGTAGATAGTCAAAAGGGTTGGGAAACTGAGGTTTCGAGCGAAGGCGCTTCGTCCGATTGAGAACGTAAGGAGCCAAAAAAGTGTTTTCACACTTAAGTTCCGGTAGTTTCCCAACCCTTCAGTTAAATTCCATTTATCTGGTGGATAACACTGTTCACTTATCCACCAGATAAACTATCCAGGTTTTCAACAACCGAACGTTATATTTTACAACCAAATGATGCGAAAGAGACTGAGCAAAAGCAGTGGTTGATGGATTTGTTCGGATTTTATGAAAGTTAAACTATTTTAAGTCAAAAAAGCGATTTTAGCCCCTATAATAGCACGCATGATTAATCTAGACTTAAGTCAACCCAAATTTTCGTCACGCTTGCTTATGAGAGGTTTAACGACTAAACTGGACATTATCTTCAAGAAAGTTTTTCGAATAGCCACTACCTTAACCATGACATTTTTATGTATATAGACTGGTTTAGGTGGTTCAGCCTCAAACTCGTAAATAGTTCACGAGCAAAACGCAAAGGAAATCACCTACGGGGCTTGGATATTTGATCTTAACTCTTTAGCACTCAAAATATTTATAAAATCTTTCCGGTCAATCCACTTAGAATGAGATTCTGTGTAATATGTTCATAGAAAAGACAAAACTGGTAGAAAGGTTGTAGATGAAAGGCAACTAAGCAGGCAAGTGGCAGATCCAGAATCTAAGTATCTGCACGTAGATGGGCCGGTGTGGGTGGGACTCTTCAATGGTTTTGCTCCGATGAACTGGCTATCAGTCCTCCTCGGAGTTAGCGCGACCTTCTTCAAGAAACCTTACTTTATAGTCGCTTTCACGTAATGGGTATTTTTCCACAAAGTGTTTTAGCCTTTAGCCTATGGTCGATAAGTGAAACATGCAAAGCTTTGGATCAACGTCATATTCCTAGTCATGTTTGTTGTTAAAAAAACTCGCCGCGCTAAATTACACTAGAATGCGTATTATGGGAAGTGCACTCTTTTTCATACTCTCGCTTAATGTTTATGGGGAATGGGGAGTAGAACTAGAGACCAGGGCTCTTTTAGTTCGCTTGCGCTTGGTGTATTAATTTGTTGATTTTTCGCAGATAAAATCAGAAGAACAATCGTGGGTTCGTGTAGGACCCGATCGATACCCTGAGGGTAAATCAGCGTCGAATTTCGTTAACTCAACCCGATTTTCCCTTGAATTCGTTTAAGATGCGATATTATAGGATGGAAAAGCGTATCTATTCAGATATCCGAACTGGTCGCATTTGGTTAAAAAGCTTGGCTATAACCCCTTTTTTCAACAAAGTTCGTTAGTGTTTGGATAACTGACAAAACACTCTTTCTCCTGTGATATATCGCTTCAATTTTATTATTTTATCAAACTAAGCAAATCTTGAGCGGCTTTTCAGGATTCTTTCATCCAGACAATCCAAGCATTATTTCGAGCATAGCAGATTAATACAAAAGCTATTAGATTAAGGGAAATTAGCATAAATTTTTAGTTGCCCCACCTCTAAGCTTATATAAATAAAAACTATCTCATGAAACTCTAGGAATATTGTATTGCTGGTTACTTTCTTGTTTCTTGTAAAAGTTTGGAGCGAAATTTTCACCAGGTCCAAAAAAACAATCGTATTTCAAGGTTTTTACGTGAATTCTTACATAAGCGTTAATGACTAGTAAGGTCACTTAATTTTGAGACGATATCCTCTACATGTGTCGTATATTTTGCTTCAGCCATAGTGTGCGTTATATTTGCAATCATAAATTTATCTCTTTGAGTCACGTACGGCTGATTTCGCCGTCTGATCATTAATTAAATTAAAATCCAGAGTTATTAGCAACTCCAATCCCAAACTTATTTTTATTCCTAGCAACCGTCGAATGTTTTAAAGTTTAGGTAAATCTTATCGATTATTGTTCAGAGGAATCACAGGTATGAAATGCTGTCTGAATTATAGTTTTAAAAATAGTTGTGATGAAAAAGGTCTGGTGATTTCGACGACGTCTCTTCGCATTATGCGGCTTGTATTGTTTTAATGAGTTAATAAGAACTGTGGCAACGCCAAGATACTTACGACAGTCTTCTTTCGCTTCTGCTAATCTTAACAAAACATCCTTTCTAGACATGTTCAATGCTATCAAAACATCGATTGACGTGGTTCACGTGCCTGTTCTATTGACGATAATTGAAATAAATATCATTACCACCTGATGTTCTGGTAATTAACCGTGGCAAAACAATAAAGGCGTAGATTTGAGCCGCCTTAAACTGCATATCTGGAAATGACCAGGCAGAGATTTTTGACAGTTAGATGGAGCTGTTAAATTCGCAGGGTCATAACGATGAAAAACTTTACACATGTCAGAAATAGATCTGCAGACGTAAACATTTGTCAAGTTCTTTTCCTTGAACCCGCAATCTTCTTAACGGTCATCAAAAGGTTACAGACTCCATTCTCCTCAGGGGCTAATAAATCGCTTATATGAAAAAAGGAGCTTGACAAACGTTCTTAAGGCCTGGGTCAAACTTTTCATGAGGCGAACTGAATTCAAGGAATTAGGTTCATGAGAAGATCGACGTTTGACTCCATTTAAGTTCAACTGACTGTATTCAGATCGTCCGAGGCGTTCTGTCCGTCGGATGCAAACCTGTAGAACGTCCGAAGATCGTTTCTTGGTCAAACTTCGTTCTTTTTATGAGTCAAACAAATGCATATTTATGAATTTGGTAGAACAGCGTTTATTTTAGTAATACCATGATCACCTCGGTTTCCATTGGTCTCAGCGGGCATTTAAATTACTAAATACCCCCTTAAGCGGGCAATGTATAATTCGCCCGTTTCTGTACGCATGGCCAAACATGCAAGCAATCATTATGCACAACAACAGAACACTTTTATTCAGCCATAATTAAACTGAACAACAATAAAAATTGTTAATACCAAAAAATTATTTACTTTTGTATGTGTACTTCTCCGTGTACAGTAGCACCTTGCAGCATGCCGCTTAAATCTACGTTTGGCACACGCTTGAATTCTTCGTTCTCAGGGACGAAATCAATCAACTCTTTATTTCTTGCATCAGCCCATTTCTTATAAACATTGCAGCTCCACGATGTGTGCTTCATTGTATTCGCTGGCGTTCTGTTCTGTCTAGCTCTTTCAACATCACGTTCTGTTACAAATGAGAACCGCTTCTCCGCCATGCCCTTCGACTTCGCACAAATCGAACAACAACGTCTGTCAAATCGACCTTATATTTATACACGCCAGTATGCTCACTCAAAATGTTTTTGTCCTCATATGACTTCTAAACAATACATAAAAGCTAATTACACAGTAGGTCGCCCTCGGTCATCATACTATTACAAACTAATAGCATGGCATGTTGGGAAATTGGTGATTAAATGCTCCCTCGGGCTCGGGAGGTTTGTGAAATTTCCACAAACCTCCCTAGCCTTCGGGGCATTTAATCACTAATTTCCCTCTTGTCATGCTATTACTTATAATAAATTTGATAATTATTCCCTCATTCTGAATTCGGTTCTGTGGGATAAGTTCGAAGTTTGACCCAAAGGTCAAACTTAATTTATTTAGGTTGACCTGCATTTGCAGTTTAGTTCGTCTCATCAAAAGTCCGACGTTTGACCCATGACTAAGTTGCCTGTGATGACACCAAGCTCCCACGTGCATACATTTGTAGTTAGCATTCAGAAACACAGCCGGCCAATATTTGTTTGATGACGTACTGTACCTTCATTGTGCGGACGAGAAGAAGATGGGATGTCCGTGGGATTGAGTCTTACTCCAAGTCCTTCACAATGCGAGCATACTTCGCTGCTAACCCCAATCGCTAAGCTTTGTATTTAATCTTGTGGAAATTCCACATGCTACATTTCATTTATAAATTTGACCACTACAGTAACCCCGAAAAGACTGGGCACTGGGTAACCTACACCGGTTGGGATTGACTGAAGGTTTACAAAGTCGGCCAATCATAGTTCGCGCCAGTTACCCAGGACCCAGTCTTTTCGGGGTTTCTGGAACGGTCAATTAAAACGTGAAGTTGTTTCCACATGTAAACCACATGTGGAAAACATGTCAAAATTAACCTATATGTGAAAGAAAACGTGAAAAAAATTTGTGAAAGAATGTGAAAAAAAAAAAAATTGAAAAACCAGTTTTTGGTCACGTGTGGTTACGTGTGATCAAATGAAATCACGTGTGTGAAGCTATGTGGTGTTTTCGTAAGCCTACAAAATGTAGCGTGTCGTTCAGCGAAAATATAGGGGTGGAATCAGAGCTCATTGTCAGTGGCATGTCCACTGAGGGCACAGGGGCCCAAATGCTACCCTAAATAAATGTTTTGCCTTCCCCGTGTGCTTCCCCAACTGAAAACTGTGCTGACACTGGATCCATGAGGGGTGGCCTTACTGGAGCTCTAGGGATAACTGCTTAGTCAGCTGATTAGGTCATCTGGTTTTAATAAAAAAACTTTGTTCCTTTCATTAGTCAAACTTAGAAGCATGTTCTCATATTTTATTATAGAGATTTGAGATTTAACTCAATCACTCATATTCGAAGAGAAAATCTTCAAGGTTTGGGAAAATTAAAGACATTGTGAGTATTATGTAATGAAATGAAGTTTTCGTAGCAGTAACAGTTATAACAGTGCAGTTAGAATAAACTTATTACGTTTTTTATCTACATTTTTATTTTACTTGTTTTTTCTTCACCAGACTTCTCAACAGTAACAGAATAAGTAACATTGATCCCGAAGCATTCGTCGAACTTCGCAACTTAAGATATCTGTAAGGACAACTGTGGTAAACAATATTCACAAATTATTTTCAGAGCCTGCGGAACTTGATCTATACTTGGGGGTGAAAGATCGAGGTTTACAGTGTGGGAGGTGGGCCAAAGATGTAAGCTTGAGGTAACTGGTTGGGTAAAAAATACACAGAGTGGGTAAAAGTTACAATTTTTTGTGGGCCAAAAAAATGAGGATTTTGAAGTGGTGTGTCTGGCTCGGCCGTGTAAATGATCCTAATTAGTCACAGTGTAACGTTCTAATGACTGGCATAAGAGTTTCTACGTCAAGCTCGTTTACTCAGAAGAACGATTTCTGAGCCCTAGACGGGAATCGGACCCGCAACCTTCTGATGACCGGTGAGACCGCTCTAACCATTGAGCCCACTACGACTCGGATGGCGAGCTAGGCTGCAGGTTCGATTCCCGTCTAGGGCTCAGAAATCGTTTTTCTGAGTAAACGAGCTCGACGAACGTCCCCTAGCCTTTCTGATATTTACCAAGCTCCCACATGAGCAGACTTTCTGTTCAGTGTTTAAGTAGAGTTTCTACGTGTTTACTAAGGCTTTCCGTTTTTTATTCACTATGGCTAAGAATAGGGCTTTTGCAGGAATGCGGGCTTGTGGTACAAAAAACACAAAACTGGAGGACAAACCGCCCGAGGGAGCATATAAAACAAAAAAAAAAAAAGACCCTTGCCTCAGCAATTTGCATCTTATTATTTTTGATCACGATTTACGTTCATTTGACCTTCAGAATAGCTAATTTTTAAAACACGTGATACATTGCTGCAAAAGGCCTATTAAAATTCTTTGAATGCCCAACATTACATTTATTTTATAGTTACTTACAACATAATTTCCTGGAAAGACTTGGACCTAAAACGTTCTCTGGTTTATCTACATTGAATCAATTGTAAGTAAGTCTGCATTAACCCAAGAACAAAGAATGCAATACTTGTATTCTGACGAAATTTATTCTTTCGCATGTTTGTTAGATATATTCAAAACAATAAGATAAAGGAGATTGCAATTGATGCATTTAAAGAATTGAGACAACTGAAACGGCTGTGAGTACGAGAACATTGCATGTTTTTAATTCCACGAGCAATTCTTTTTTGTCTGATCAATCTTGATTTTTTCCCCTTGTCTCCAGGTTTTTGCACAACAACAAACTTCGTGGAATAGTCGACGGAACATTTGCTACCTTGACTTCTTTAAATAGATTGTGAGTACACTTTATCTGGTCGTTGAAGTAAGAATCACAATCAATCCATTCATACTTCCTTCCAATCTATCCGTCTACAGCATTCATTCATCCGTCCGTCCGTCCATTTATCCCTCCCATTAATCCCATCCATTCCATCCGTCCATCTATCTCATCCAGATAATACAGTCCGCTCCATCCATGTGTCCATCCATCCTCTCCATCCCATTCATCTCGTCCCATCAATTTATTCCATCCCTTCTATCTTATCCATCTCATTCATCTCATCCTTTCCAACTATTCCTTTCATTCCATTCGTCCATCTATTCCATCCGTCCTTAAGTCCATCCATGCGATCTATCCATCCATCACATCTGTCACATCCTTTACCCTGACCGTCCATCCACCTAGTCACGTGCTGTGATCTTACTGTACCAATGATAAAAACGTCTCACGCGGCATCAAAAAGGCTCAATGATTCTTCCGAAATAAATTACTTGAGAAGTTCTAAACTAAGTTTACATTGTCTGAGTAAAGACAGACATTGAGAAATTTCTGCGGCTATTATAATATCAAAGTAGAAGTTTGGGTTTTTTGTACTAAACCTTAATCCTTTGCTAAACCTAAATTCATAACAGGCGAATAGAGCGAAACAAACTGGTGTGCCAATGCAACTTATTGTGGCTGTTACGTTTCCTTCGGAGAGTGAAGTCAGGAAGCGAGCAAGCAGTATGTAGCAGTCCTGCAAACTTGGAGGGAAGGGCATTGGTCTCCTTGAATCCTGAAGATCTTAACTGCAGCGAACCAAAATTCATCAAAATTCCGTTAGATATTGTAATCAGTTCCAGGCCTCCAAGTCGAGCATATTTTTATTGTAAAGTGAGTGGCCATCCGACACCTACCATCACGTGGCTGAAGAACCGAGTAGAGTTGTCCCCGGATACACATTACGTCATCCTTGATGATGGAACGTTGGAGATTCACCAGCCAGGGAAAGATGACGAAGCAACTTATCATTGTCTAGCGCGTAATGCCGCTGGCCAAAAGATGAGAAGCGCTCGCTTGATGTATTACGAGGAAGAAGGTAACGAGGCAATTGTAACTATGTGGTCTACCTTCGTTGTTATTTTGCGTTTCTAAGAGTAACATTTGTCAAGAAAACATTTTTTTTATGCGAACTAAGTGGTCTTGCTACAGCGACGAGGGATTAAATTGGTGAAGAAAGTTGGCAAATTATTTCTTGTCGAATTACTTTAAAACTAATGTGCAAATTCGAGAAAACTGAAATGAAAACGAGGTTTAATTGACAATACGTTTGTTCTTTCTTTGGTCCATAGTTGCCCCTCATTTCATTGACGTCCCTGAAGATACCCAAGTCGTGGAAGGCAACGCAGTTATGCTCAAGTGCTCTTCGCAAGGTGTCCCTGCCCCAAAGATAATTTGGAGCAGAAATGGTCAACGTCTTTTGCCATCATATCGCATCAGGATTTTGTCGTCGGGAGCTCTTCAAATCTCGGAAGCACGTCGGCGAGATCACGGGCAGTACACATGTCGATCTCAGAATAGAGTCGGATATGTGACGAGAACAGCTATACTTGTTGTTAAAAGTAAGGTTGTCTGTTTACAGTTATAATGATAATAGACCAATTAAGCCCTAGAAGAGAATCAGGGGTAATCAAAACAAAATTCCAAAGAAGTCCCTGACCCGTGGCGGTTAGGAATCAAGTTTTCCTTTGCTATTTGTCCTGAAAACCCATGATTCGCTGCAAGAGCCGAATATCAACAACAGCGAATACTAACAGTAATATTCTCAGATGATTATTTTTTTCATAAAAAAACCTAGTGGTGTTGGCGAAAGCAAGATTATGTTTACTGAGCACTTCAGCGACGTTTCGATAACATCATGATATCATTTTCAAGTTTGATTGATAAACTAATTTTCAGTTGATTATTTGTATAAAGGAGAAATCGACGGTAGACATAATTGTTAAGATATGCCTCGCTGGACTGACGAGGGATGGCCCATCCCCGAACTTTCGTGGGAGAAGCTTACTTAGCTGACGTGGACATCCAATGTTAAAATAAGGATACTTCTCGTTACCTTGATCCAGAACCAGCCGACAACTTAAAGAAATAAAGGAAGAAACAAACTCCGAACAATAGTGTCATCTTCATAACATCAGAGTCTGTCTGATGATGTCTTTGAAATAAAGACGAAATATCACAATTTCATTGTAATTCTCTTGATTTTAGCTCATATCTTGAGTTATCAAGATGACACTGTTGTTCGGAGTTTCTTCCTTTATTTCTCGTTACCTTATTTCGCACGTCTCCATTATAACTGAAGCTCCACTTCATTTGCAGCTACACCAGCATTCAGCTTGAAGCCAGCAAGACAAACTGAGGTTTTGGAAGGAAGTACAGCCTCGCTTCCATGCCGTGCCGATGGTTATCCAACGCCAGCTATGACTTGGTTTAAAGATGGCGAGCGGCTGCCCTCTGAAGATAGACATGTTGTCTTATCCACGGGAAGTTTGAGAATCTTATTTGTGCGGCCACGTGACGAGGGGTTATATACATGCCAGGCTATCAATGTCATTGGCGTACGAACAGCTCGTTCTAGAGTCGTGGTGAAGTCTAGAGGTAATGAAACATCAAAAAATTACTTTTCATGTGTCTTGCCGTTTAAATTGTAGTAAGCCAAGTACTCGAAAAACACCGAGTTCCTGACGGACTCAAACCCGCAAACATCTGGGCCTGGTTGCCCAAAGCCTTCATAGCTCATCTGGGGCCGGTTGTATAAAAAGGTGATCAACTTTAATCATGATTAGCGTTTAGTTTTAACCAATCAGGATCAGAGGATAGGAATTTAACCACGTTTTAATCACCCGACGGCTGATTTAATCATGATTAAGAGTTTTATACAACCGAGCCCAGGTGGATAAGTTGTAACGAGTGAGCTACGTTATTCAAGCATTGAAAAGCTGAACTTAAATTTTATTCACTGAATATGGAGATGACCACTGGATAGTTCTATTTGGCAGATAAAAATTTATGTTTACTTTTTCAATGAATCGATAATGCCATTCACTAATTCAGACTTATCCACCGGATAAGGTATACAGGCTTTGAAAAACCGACTCCTGGGGTTTGTTGTCTTACCCAGTGGATATATTTTCAGTACATTATATAGTTATTACAGAAAAAATGAACGGTGAATTGATCGTTCAGACCTTGGATATTACTATTCAATCGCTATTTCTTCTCTGATGAAAACGCAACGCATAGGAAATAGATAATCTGAGGTCGGTTGTTCAATTTCTTGATAACTTACCAAACGAGTGAACTGTGTTGTTCGTGCACTGAACAACCAAACCTAAATTTCATCTATCGAATAGAACTATCCTGTGAACACCTTCGAATTTTGATGTAATGGCCACTCCGAGTGACGAACCATACCGGACAAGTAGAGAAAACTCTACTTGGCCCGGCAGGGATTCGAACCCGCGACC
>JBAHVQ010000476.1:153212-164123 GCA_036872915.1 Nanipora kamurai | reverse complement strand
GGTCGCGGGTTCCAATCCCTGCCGGGCCAAGTAGAGTTTTCTCTACTTGTCCGGTATGGTTCGTCACTCGGAGTAGCCATTACATCATTATTCTTCACCCGAGTTCATTCTTCTACTCTAGCCATCTTCGAATTTAGTGAACAAAATTTAAGTTCAGTTGTTCAATGCTCGAATAGTACTGTTCACTCTGTACGACTTGTTCACCAGATAAACTATTCAGGTTTTGAACAACTGACCCCTGGTTTACTTCAGTTTCAATTTCCAAAGTCAAGTAAACAAATCAAGAAGTGGGTTGATTTACATGTACATTAGGCAGCTTAGAAATCGTCGGGAAAAAAATTTTAAAAACATAAAGGAGATTGTCTTTATGTTGCACTTGAGCTACGAGAAACGTTTGACATAGTTATCCTTAGCTTCAGATGAGTGCGAGAGGTATGAAGAAAAAGTAGGAAATGGGTAAAATAGAAGGATAGGTTCTTTTAGATACTCTTTTTATATTTCTTTTTAAATGAAATAATTCCTGTATCCAGTTCCATTGTTCAAAATAGATCTAGATAGATGAGAAATAGATTAGAAAGACTAGAAAGACTAGACTAGAAATAGAATAGATTAGAAAGATGAAAGCAATAAAAGCGTATATGAAGTGAAAATTAAGTTTTTCTTATATGAAAGAACTCTTGAAATTATAGCGCAATATCTTTTATACTTTTTCCATATCTCACTTCGTTCTTGAGATTTAAGATACATTTGATATGTAAATTACACCTTGCATACGCCACAGTGTAAAATGGGTTATAATAAAAAAATCGCGCTTGTCTTTGAAATTATTCTATTAAATGTCTAGAAACTTTGTCTGTTTAGTGTTATGAGGGAAGTACACCCACATTCACAGTTTCATTTGACATTGTTCAATAACTTCAACAATATTACTAATTTGCAACAAGTCATTATGCACCGTGACGTATGCAAGGTGTTATTACAAACCTTAATATCTCAAGACCGATGTGAGATATTTAAAAAGCGTAAAAGATGTTGCGTCATAATTTCAAGAGTTCTTTCATATTGGAAAAACTTAATTTTCGCTTCATATACACTTTAACAGCACTTTATATTTCTAAACCAATTTTGAATACAAATTTTTAAATATTTCATTGCATTGTCTTGTTATGTGTAGCTAAACCGCAGATTTTATCAATCTCAGAAGATATGGTGGTCAAGGTTGGAGATCCGGTCACACTGTCTTGTTCGGCCAAAGGAGATCCGCAACCGTTAATCACCTGGATTAAAGACGATATTCGCGTCATCAATGGCAACAGATTTCTGGTAAAGTCATCTGGGGAACTTACGATCCGGGATATTGGGAAAAATGATGAAGGGAATTATCGTTGTGTAGCTCGAAATAACGTCGGATCTGAGACGAAGAACGTTCGAGTTGCTGTTAGAGGTAAATGACTGAATTGTCCGATTGATAAAGTATAATAATTAATAATAATTAATTACAATAATTAATTATAATAATTACTGAGGAGGTATTCTAAGAAAGACTTTTGAGGTTTGTTTTACGTTAACAAAACGCACGTATATAATAGAAAAAGGTAAAAAATAACTGAACGAAATCTTCCGGTAAAAAATTTGGGAAACAACTGGGTTGAAAATTTCTTACTGTCCTGACCGTTTGTCTGAATAACGAAAATATGTCAATGTTCCTACCCTATTATTACCATCTTAATGATCGAAAATTGCACACTTCGACAAATATCTCATGTTTATCATGCTTCTTCTACAGTTTGCAGTTTACAGTTCTACAGTTTTAGACACAGTTTGCACCAAACTTACAATTATATTAAAGGTAGAAATGCCCATAAATAGAGACTGTACCAATTGCATTCTGTAAACATAGAACTGGGGGGACACCTTAAGTCTGCTTACAGATTGAACTTTTGGTTTATATTTTGTTATTGATGACCATGTTTACTATTTCATTACATACAGTCTCTACGAAAGGACCAGGAGACAAGTTTGTCAATTCATCCATTTTGAAAGCCAAGGAAACTGTAAATCGTGCCATCCAGACAACCATCCAACGTCTCTTTGAAACACCTCGTCCCCGATCCCCGAGTGATCTTCTAGCGTTGTTCCGTTTCCCGAGCCCGAAAGCAATCGAAATTGCACGAGCAGCGGAGGTGTTTGAGACCACGATCCAGCTTATTCACGAACACGTCGAAAAAGGCAAAATGTTGAATATCAGCGAAATTTCGTACAACTATTATGACCTGGTGTCTCCAAGCTACTTGGAGATGATAGCGAACCTTTCGGGATGTACTCGCCACAGAAGAATGGTGAATTGTTCAGAAAATTTGTGTATCCACAAGAAATATCGCACAATTGACGGAACTTGTAACAATCTCGGAAACCCAATGTGGGGAGCCTCGTTGACGGCTTTTCGTAGACTGTTGAGACCGGTTTATGAAAACGGATTTAATACACCCATGGGATGGAAAAACAAAGAGTCTCTCCCCAGTGCTCGTCTAATTTCAACCGAACTGATTTCGACAACTAATAACACACCGGACGACTCATTTACTCACATGCTGATGCAATGGGGTCAATTCGTTGACCATGACCTTGACTTTACAGTCACCAGTCCTAGTAGTCAGCGGTTTACGGATGGCGAGGATTGTACAAACACATGTGAAAATCAGTCTCCTTGTTTTCCAATTTCTATTCCGGATGGAGATAAACGCATTAAACGACATAAGTGCATGACCTTTACACGGTCAAGTACGGCCTGTGGGACTGGCGCAACTTCCGTGTTCTTCAACGTGGTCTCCACGCGGGAACAAATGAATCAGATTACGTCATATTTAGATGCGTCTAATGTTTATGGCTCATCTGATGATGACGCCAAAGATCTACGAGACACCTCTGATAATCTTGGTTTACTAAAAACGGGACCTTCTGTCAATGGAAAACCTTTATTACCATTCAACAAGGATACCCCCATCGAATGCCTTAAGTCTGATAAAGAAAGTCCAATTCCCTGTTTTCTCGCAGGTGACCACCGCGCCAACGAGCAACTTGGTCTGCTGTCTATGCACACCATATGGGTGCGCGAGCATAACAGAATTGCTCGACAGTTACATGCATTAAATCCAGCTTGGCAAGGCGATAAGATTTATCAAGAAACACGCAAGATCGTGGGCGCTGAAATGCAGCACATAACGTACGAACATTACCTCCCTAAAATTCTTGGAAAAGAAGGAATGGAGTTTCTAGGAAACTATGAAGGTTACAACCCTGATACCGACGCAACGATTTTCAATGGTTTTGCTACGGCAGCTTATAGGTTTGGTCACAGTCTTATAAACCCAATACTCCGCCGTCTTAATGCTTCGTTTCAAAAAATCGAACAAGGAAATATTCCTCTCCATAAAGCGTTTTTCGCACCTTACAGGATAGTCGAAGAAGGTGGAATTGACCCAATTTTACGAGGATTGTTTGCATCAGCTGCAAAAGACCGTCGCGTCAACAGTGGCGTTCTTAATACAGAACTAACCGAAAAATTGTTCGAAATGGCGCACACTGTCGCTTTGGACCTTGGTGCTCTAAACATCCAACGATCACGTGATCACGGATTGCCAGGATATAACGAATGGCGTGTATTATGCAATCTACCGTCATTGAAGACTTTCGATGAACTGAAAACTGTTATTTCAAACAAACATATTGTCGAGAAGTTGAAGAAACTTTATAGCGATGTGAATAAGATTGACCTTTGGGTTGCTGGGATATTGGAAGACATTATTCCCGGAAGTCTCTTGGGTCCAACGTTTCAATGTCTTATTGCTTTGCAATTTAAGAATTTGCGTGATGGAGATAGGTAGGTTTAGAGGAGGTAGCTCGAATTTCGACATCGTTATAAACGTTTTCTTTGCTGCTGTTGTTACTGGTGTGATTCAGTTCTAGCTCAATTTGCTGTGTTTTACTTGCGAGCGATTGGCTCGCTTTCCGTAAATTTTCTTTATTGTATCCGAATGTACCGACCATTTAGTCATTAAATTATTTACAGTGTGATGTCGTATAAATAACATCCAACATTCCTTTTCAAGTTCATACCCATGCCATAAACTGTTGAGGCTCAAAAAAATTGCAAAAATCTTTACGTTTCTGAAGACAAGGGAGATGCTCTAACCAATAAACTACAAACTGCGGTGTAGCTCAGACTATAATTTTCTGACCTACTGTGGAGCATTGCAAGCATTAAATTACAGACATAGATGGCTTCATATTTGTAACTATCAGTGAGAAGTTTTGACCATTGAATTACAAATATTTAAATGATGTGAAATTGCTAAAGAACGCCCAGCGAAACGTTCTAAAAATTGTACTACAGAAAATCAGATTGACGTGTATAATCTATAACCAACGATAAACTAGTTGTTCTAACAACTGAACTTCGGGAACAGAAATTTTTAACTTTCTGACGACTAATGAGACGCTCTAACCATTAATTAGTGACGCTAGTTGAAGTTTTAATCTTTAACTTTTTATGATCAGTGAGACGTTTGGACCATTAAACTGTGTAGGCTAAGATCGATGCCCTGTAATGTGTGATTTTCTGGGTAAAACTAAGATGTTCTAACTATCAAATTCCAGATACTTAATTTCTTTTTACCCCTGAGTTTCTGATGATCAGTGACACGTTGTAATTAAGTTACGGAGAATAAGGCGTTATATAATTTGCAATTTTGATAGTCAGTATGACGTAACTTTTCAGCGTTCAAGTAATTAGACGCTGAATAGAAATCGGTACGTTTGAATTCTGACTTCAAATAACAGATAAAACCATCAAGCCATTCAGCTTCAAGTACTGTTCTAGCGAAATCTGTAGACTAATAACCCGAGCAGTTCGTTCGAGGTTCAGCATGTGCACTCTGGTTCCGATGCCAATTTGTCATGTCAAGAAAGCACTACTCTAAAATATGCAGGCTAGAGAAAATCTTTAAGATTTGATATAATTTTTCTTTACAAGATTTTGGTACGAGAATCCTGGTGTATTTGACGACGCTCAAGTTACCCAGATCAAGCGTGCCAGCCTGGCCAGGGTTCTTTGTGATAATGGTGATGATATCAATCGAGTCCAGTCGGACGTGTTTTTACGAGTTCGTCATTTGTCTGGTTATGCACCTTGCTCTTCTCTTCCTGGCATGGATTTACGTTTCTGGAAGGAGTGCTGCGGAGGTAGAGAATCCTAACGTAGGCCACTGTCAGCAAGACGTCACGTCACCTCAGTTCTCTTATACCAGCAGCCATTGAATTCTACACTGACCAAATGCATACATGGCCATGATTTAAGTAATAGTTCGCAGTTTGGGTCTTTAAACTTGCATTGGCTGAGAGAAATAGACTACATTGTCTGTGCTTGACTTACTTCACCTTACCTTACCTCACCTTAGCTCAGCTCCACTCCCCTCAATTCACCTTCCGTCATCTTACCACAACTTTTTAATGAATGAATGAATGAATTAATTAATTAATTACGATAAAAGTCTCCCATAAAAGTTTGCTAAAATGCATCATAACATGTATAAAAACTGAACATAGTTATCAAGTCAAAGTGTGAGTTCACGATTAGAGGATTTATATAGAATAGAAGGAATTAATGGTTCAAACTAAAAGTTTCGCACGAATGGAGTCTGACTGGAGTATTTAAATTAGAGCAAAGTTCCATTATGAAGAGCATCTCATAAAGGAACTTCGTCCTAATTTAAATACTCAGTCAGACTCTATTCGTGCGAAACTTTTTGTTAGAACCATTAATTCCTTCTATTTTCTTCTGTTCTATATAAATCCTCTTATCTTGAACTCACATTTTGACTTGATAATGACATTAAGTTATCGTCGAAACGTCGCTCAGTTTTTATACATTTTATGATGCATTTTAGCAAACTTTTACCGCAGATTTTTATAGTAAAGTATTTTAAAAGTACTTCTCATTCGAATAATTAATTAGTTGTATTGAGATAAGGTGGGGTAATGTAGGGTAAGGTAAGTGAAGTGAGATAAGAAAACTTTAGCAGTAACTTAGAGTAATTAAATTTATTGATTAATGATTGGCACATAACCATGGTTAGCTTTAAAAGTTTTATCGTTAAAAATGAGCATTTCCGAACAAGGTGGTCATCATTTTCTTTCTTGTTTTCACCTAATGATGACCACCTCCGTCGAAAACGTTTTTAATAATAAAAAATTTTTAAGTTAACCATGGTTGTGTACTAATCAGCACCCTGGCGAAATGATGTGAATAATTGATTAATGAATGGACTAACGAGTTGATTGATTAATTGAATTCATTCAACAATGTATTTTATTATTTTTTTGTTATTAGATACCTGTCATGACCCAGATCAAACGTATACGTTGTCATCCAGTGCGAACGATATCAAGAGGAGAAAACGTTCTTTCAGGAGTGAAATGACTGCGAATATACTTGAGGATCTTTACAATAAAATTGATAAATTGCAGGCGCGTGTTGACACACAGAAGAAGTATCTGACGAGTATGATCGAAAAGGTAATAAAAGAATAAGATGTTTTTATGAATTCAAGTTCTTTCATCATCGTATCAAAATTCACGTTGGTTACTTCAAATATCCCAATGTAATCTTTTGTTCGAAATTTCTAATTCACAAAATTCTGTTTCAATGACCTTGGTCCAGGTTAGCAAATTAGAAGGAAAGAACAACAAACACGTATGCCTTGACCACGTGGGTAAATGGCGAAAGTTGGAGGAAAGTTGGCAAGTAGACGCTTGTAAAACATGCACCTGCAAGGTACGGAACACCCAAATTCAGGGCTACTCACTGTATTTTCAGAGTGATTGCTACAAAGTATACTTTACAATGACATCTCCATAAAGAGACTTACAGCGAGTGGATTGGAAAGGAAAGGAAAATGAGTTTAGGAGTCTCCCTGTGGTAATTTTTAATAGGGAACTGGTAACTAAATATAGCCTGACACGTATGCGTATGGATGTGGTAATTTTTAATGGGGACTGGTAACTAAATATGGCTTGACACGTATGCGAAGATTGTGATCTTGTCGAATCGGTTCTATCAGGACAGCACTGTCCGAGTCGGCAGTAGGGTCTTATGTTTGGATGTTCCCTTCGGTGAATTTCTTGGAAACTTGGTAAATAAAGCAAATATGAAGTGCAGCAACATATCTAATTTTCTATAGCAAAAAAGTCTGTTTCGACATGCCTCTAATATTTGAAATAAAATATAATATTATATTCTTCGGTGAAAAATATAGCCTGATACCAATTTTCATTTTATTTCATTCAAAAGTCCATTTCCAATTCTATACCAGATTCTGTTTTTAACTTCATAATGGAAATACCGTTCCCTTTAATGAATACTGAAACAAAATTTCAAACATATATGTATACAAGGTCGAAAAGTTAACACAGTTAAATTAAAAATATACGTTTTCGATCATCTTAAAATGATCACAGAGATCGAAAACGTTTATTTTTAACTTAACTTTTTTAACTTCTCGATCTTGTATACACGTATAACATTTTATGGAGAGTTCAGTTATGAAGTTTCAAACAATTTCACGAAAAATACAGGACGTTACAACTGATTAAAGATATGAAACTGGATTTTTATTGTGCTGCTAGTCCCAGTCCTTTTGCTTGCGGTCAAATCACCTGGTATTTTACTCTGGCTAACGCCAGACGATTTTACTCGTCCAGAAGAGAGGTGCCACCAGGAGAGAGGAAAGGGTTAAATATTACCCGTTTTGTTATTTGCAGGAACACGCTACCGAATGCCAAACAAAAGTTTGTACGAAATCAATGTGTAAAAATCCAAAGAAAATTGAAAACCACTGTTGTCCTGTTTGTTGATGCAAGGCCTTTGGTCGAAAGAAAGATTTGCGGAAGAATGTCGGGGTATTTATACAGTTTATCACTAGACATCTTTTATTGAAGTATATGAAGGATTTAAAGTACGTAGACTAAATCTGACGTAAAGGACTGCGTTTGTAGAAATTTTGTTGATATGTTACCCTGGAAACACGAGGACTGTTCAACACTATAGAGATTTTTAAATAAAATGACCTAAAGCACCGTGAACGTTTGTTTCATGTTTATACGACGCTAGTCAACAAACTGTTGGCATTTGATGAAATTGTCGGCATCTCAAGATAGCCTGATTAATCACTTTGAAACTTTGCAATAAATGATTATTGTCTTCGTCCCACAAGATCTCCACTTTTTATTTTAATTGTTATTTTTTCTAATAAGAAGCTCTTGAAATCATTTAGCGCTTAAAACTGGCACTTTAGTTGTCCTCAATTCGATCATCAAGAGTAGCCAGTTACAGTCTTGGCATTACGATCTCATCAGCAATCTGACACAGATATATTTAGAATCCATTTCCCCCAAAAATTAGATACGGAAGTGTCCATTTTTAGGTAAAAAGGAACAACATATCAGCGGTTTCACATAAACAGAAAACATATCGTATTTTACGGTGATGTGTGCGCTAGCAATCTATCGAATTGGAATTAAATAAGACTGACATACTTTGGGCTATTTCATCCGCTGTTCTCTCCCAGAAGAAATACTTTTTTGAGGCCGACTTGATCTCTTCTTCCACACAGTTATAACACAAGTACTCTCTCTGTTAAAATCTGCCATTGGATATGAAACGTCTTTCTTTACGAACATAGTGATATAAACACTACTAATAACTATCACAGTAAACCTTTTTAGTAGAAACGTTTAGTAGTCCGATGCATATGCTGCATTCTGATTGGCTACACCACTCGAAATCCGATGCGCGGTTTATATGAAGTAGCAGCTGGTGATGTCACAAATGATGTACGAACATACTTTTAAACATTTGATCTTGGGCGCTCATTGTTGGCAATAAATCCCCCAAGCCACTTTTGCAACAACATCAGCGCCGTTGTCTGTAAAGAACAGTTTGTACTAGTAAATGGCATAAACATTTGACTTGACAACTGCCCTTGTGCTAATGGCGGTATTACCTGCCCGTTCTTTCATAGGGTCGCTGTTACGTGTAGCACTTAAATATTTTACTTAATGTTGAACACAAACTTGGTTCATGTGGGATCTTGGTAAATATCAGACGACTAATGGACCTTCTTCAAGCTCGTTCTCTCAGAAAAACGATTTCGGAGCCCTAGATGGGGATCGGACCAGCAACCTTCACAGGACCGGTGAGACGCTCTAACCATTGAGCTACCACGACTGGTGAGCTAGGGTGCTGGTTCGTCATATGTACTGCCTAAGCGGAAGTCACGATATGATAATAATGATGGAAATATACTTAATGTTGAACACGAACTTGGTTCATGTGGGAGCTTGGTAAATATCAGACGACTGGTGGACGTTTGACCGTCCACTACCACGTCGTTACGTTTTCAAGTTGAACCGGCATCATGTGAACGGAGTTTAAGTGTAGTAATAACAATATACTTATTCTTTGAGAAAAATTATGTGTACAAAAGTGCGAAAGACAAGATTGATCAGGATAGACCTGTATTACTTAAAGTAACGAACAGTTGGCGGGGGACAGCAAAGGATATATTGTCACCGCAATTCTGAAATCAAGGGCGCACACATGTTCCTCCCCCTCATCGATCGAAGCCTGTGGTTGACATGAATGAATAAAACTTGTCTGAAAAAAGCAGACTAGTCGGTCGTACTCACAAACAGGATCAAGCTACCAAAAACTATAAAGGGAGAACTTCATTGTATGATCGAGGTTTTGGGCTGGAGGAGCGGAACACCTTGCGACTGCTTGATAATTACTTCTGACAGTCGCAGCATCTATCTCTCCTGATTTCGGTTAATAAAATTGGTAGAATCTCACTTCGCCTCGTGAATCTGTACTCGGTATCACAAAAATGTTAATCGCAGTTCAGTGTGAGGAACATTCAAGTATGTCAAATGACGTATTAACCACTTCAAACAAACCGGAAGACTATGGTACAATCTTTGGTAAACACCATGCCAGTCAGAGAGAGCTCCTTCGTCCTATTGACGTGGATCTTGAATTGAGCAGCTATTTACGGCCATCCAAGGTATGAATTCCGAGATTTATACTTCTTTCTCCACAAACAAGCCAAAAAAGCCGATATCAATGAGCCATGCATGTTGGTAACGTAATTTATCACACGTCGCGCGCGCTCACACGGTATCTGCTGCACATTGTATTAAAGCACACATTCTTATCATTTTGTTTCTAGGCCTTGCCATTAGCTTGCTATATTGTTCCTCCTGAATTTAGTTAATTTAAGTGAATCATGTAACCTTGAACTCTTCGTGCTACGTTTCATTCGTGCCACTACTTTCTGGAAAACTTCCTGTTCTATGGCAGGAACAAGCGAGCGTGTTCTCAGTCAGGTAAACTACGTTGTTCGGAATCAGTTCATCATCTCTCGGAGTCATATCATTATCCTTTCTCATATCAAATTATTTTAGTCAAAAGAACTTAGAGCTCGGTGCAAGCTGAACCCACCGAGGAAGTAACTCTTCGTTGCATCCCTTCAATGTGATTTACTTTGTCTGAAAGTCGTTCTGTTATTTCTCGCTGGGATATTCACATATTTTCAGTAGATATTTAAAGTGTCCGTCGAACGGTAGATGCTTGATTTTGCCGCTGAAGAGTCTTAAGGACGTAATGCAACATTCGCACGCAAATAGTCAACAAGACTTGCTCTTAAACACTGCAAAACATACGTCAAAGCGAACATCACTCTATCCGTGAGGATGTGCAGTGTTTTAATTCTATTTTTCTATTGAAACACTGCACATCCTCACGGATAGCGTTAAGTTGTCGCGAGAATTTCTGGTGCACTTAAATTGGATAATAAC
>JBAHVQ010000476.1:140080-153112 GCA_036872915.1 Nanipora kamurai | reverse complement strand
AAATTGGATAATAACTCGCCTCCAATCCCTGTAGACTCGATAGCTCAACAGGTAGAGCGGCGGACCGGATTCCCGAATGCGCAACTTATTATGTCATCGGTATAGAAAACTCTTGGTCTCACTATATTCACTTGTTTCTCAGCCGTTTCGCTATGTTAATTGGAAGTTTACTAAACATCGTTTAGTTAAAACATCGTATTTCAAAAGTCTGAAGAATTTGAATCATATTACAGAAACAGAAAGGGGGAATTATGCTGGAAGTTAAATGCATGCTGAGACAAGACAGTCACCATGGCGACAACAAATTGTTCTCGAAGTAGTATAATCTTTATTCCCAGGCACACATATGCCAAGGTTCAATGCTTTCTGCGATTTCTAGGGGTTTCTCTCAGTTTGTGAATTTTGGTATAATAGAGTGGAGTAAATGACGTCACAAGGTGCCTAATTTGCATGTTTCAAAAATCTCAACGTCTCTGTTTTCGTGCTATCACTTCTGATTGGCTATGAACAGACAGCCAGACGTGATGGTTGCGTCAAACGTCAATAGATAGATACTGGTTTTCATTAGGCCGATTTACACGATGCGATTGTCGTATACAATTGTTCATCCTGATGGATACGATTAACTGACGAAAGTCTCGGGCACACATTGTACAATGGCCTCTTACAATTCGCTCGCAAATTTTTGCACTTACAGGAGATTAGATACACCAGAAAGGACAATCGTATACGACAGTCGTATCGTGTAAATCAACCTCGACGTAGGAGTCCTCTACAAAATCAGTGAGTTTTTTTAATACATCTGGAGAACTCTCGTTATTTCCGGAGGGAATCCCTTTCACTACTATATTCAAAAGAATTATAACTTGTTTCAACTTATACCATTATTGAGCAGTATCTTTTCGAGAGTAAATAATAAAATTGCACATTGAAACAAGTCAAGGCCGAGACAACAGAACAACCGTCGCCAGATAACACAAATTGGATTTAATAATTGTAAATTACAAGAAATACAAGTACGAAAGAATCTGTTTGAAACATTTGAAACAAAGTGATTCAGGAATGTTAGAAAACATTCCTCAATCACTTCCGAAATCTGTTAATGGTGGGCGTGGAAATCAATATTTGCCAATAAACAACGGAGTACGACAAGTTGGAATCAGGTGTAACTTTAAACTGATTTGACAGTGATAATGGCATCTCAGGTAGGAGGAGAGTAAAGTCGTGGAGTTTGACTGACTAACGATATATCAAAGATGGTCTTCATATTTTTTCGTCGTTTGTTTTTTAGTGGTATTGCTTGGTACATCGTAGCGAGTGGTAAGTGAAGTCTTACCTAGTGTGATTGTCATATCTCCTCACTCCGTCGCCATACTTCGGAAAAAGTGACTGATGACGTTAAGGCTAAATCTTCTGCTGTTTTCTTGGAACTTACGGACTACTTCGGTTCCCATAGCCGTAGCTGACTGGATTTTTTGTCTTAAAAACTTCATGTTTTTTTTACACACAGGCGACCTTCGATGTCGACTGACAACAAACTTGGGCCCTCGCTTGGTCGCTAGTCCAAGGGATAAACTCATCTTAAATTGTTCGAGTGTCAGTGGCAATGACAGCGTATACAGCATCAAATGGAGGCATAATGGAACGACGCTTAATGCCTCGTCATCCATCCTTTCTAGGAACAATGTAACATGGCAAGATGCTGGAAAATATGAATGTACTTTGGTGAAAGGAAATGAGACAAGTCAACAATGTGTCGTTTCTGTTGAGGTGTATAGTAAGTATTTTAGTTTCCCTACTAATAATTTTTGTTGGTAAATATAAATTGACAACTCAAATGTTTATGTTATGTAATTCATAACATTCCTTCTGTAAATAGTTTATCCTAACGATTCATTCATTCTTTCGTCTTCTCAAATTCATTAATGGTTCATGTGATTTTTACTCAATCAGAGCACTGCTTTTCATCACTTTTTAAGTCTATGGCTTGATATGCCAGTAAAACACCAAATAATAAGAGATCAAACACTGGTGTTTGGCGAGTGATGCTTTATCAAACACCAAAATACAATTTTGGGGTTTGATGAACACCAAATTGTATTTTGATGTATGTTTGGAGGCATTGATGAACATTGCCTCCAAATTCTGAATGTTTGACAAAGCCAGTTGATTAACTTTGTGTCATTTATTTGATAAGCCAGATAGGGTACTGATGGCAGATGTCTCTCACCTCTGTGACTAAGGTTTGATTCCTGGCTCTATGCTGGTTTTAGATTAAACTTACATTGGTTACATGTGAAAAAGAGTGTTGTCCAGTTTGACTGTACCATGCCTTCTATAATAAATAAATATCATTAATATGAACTAACCATTTTACATCAACAGTCAATTAATTTTGCTATCCTAATAACCAATAATATTGCATGACCTTTTAAGGGGCAAGGACACACTTTCATCCATTTCCAGTAAAGGGTTAAATAAAATTACAGAGGTACCATTAGGGTTTATTGGGATATGGGAATTTAAGGAAAAATTTAAAGGAAAATGTATAGAGAATAAGGGAAAATTATAGAGATACAGGATATTAGACAACCAAGGCTCAGAAATTGTTTTTTCTGAGATAACAAGCTTGACAAACATTCACTAGTTGTTTGATATTTACCAAGCCCCCACATGAACCAAATTTGTGTTCAGCATTAAGTATACAGGATATTGGGACACTGAAAAATACTGCAATATGGTAAAATTATGGGGAAACAAATCAAAATAACTAAAGGATATGGGATATGTCAGGTAGTATGTAGGCCCCATAATTAGGCCTTATTTCAGCTATTGGACCTTTTTACAATGTAGAAGTATAGGATGCTGCATAGGAAGTATGTAAAACAGTGTAGAAAGTTAAAGGATTGGTAGACTTTGGAGATTATCTTGAAAAATTCTGACATTTCAAGCAAAGACCCTTCATCAGAGAGAACCAAATTACCAGCCTACTCAACAAAAGAACAGAGAAGTGATTCTAAAAAGGAATAGAAAGAATTGCCAATTGATAAAGGAATAGAGAAGTGATCATACCTGCAGAAAAAGTAGGCTGGTTGGTACCTCTTCTTCAGAGCTTAATCACACAAAGGCTCAGTTGCAGAGTGGTTAAGACATCTGACTGGCAACCAGAAGACCCAAGTTGTATTCTTGGCTAAGCAACTTTTTCACCCATTTGCCATGTTGACCCATTTCCTTTACTGGTTATACTTAGTCTATAATTCTCCTTGGAGGTCACTGAGAATTGCTTGCTGATAGGACGTGGGTGGGGGATCCATGCTGCAATGAAGTAGCTAGTTGGAAAATATATATATACACATATAGAGGTTGCATAGAAATCTACAATTTATTATCACCTGATGAGTGTGGCGAGCCCTGCTCGTCATACAAAACAAATTTATAGTGATAGGAAATATATGAAGTAACTCAAGACTGCCTCTGGTTGTTTGTATATACACATATATAAATATATACATATATAAATGACAATTTTTTTAATTGTAAACATGTTTTGGCATACTTATGCCATCTTCAGTACAGTGGAAGAGATCTAGTTATTATTTACAAGTGGATATATAGTCATTACATGTCATGTGATATGGATATTAAATTACAATAATAGAAGGCAAAAGATATTTACAAGCTAAAAACAGTGTTAAGATGGTGTATCTGTTTATTAAGGTCTGGTTTGAGTTTCTTAATGTAAAGTGCTTCTTTGAGTCTTAATGAGAAAGAAGAATGAGCAGTGTCTAGGACATGAAAGCATGATGGTGTAAAGTTAGATTTGCATTGAGATGAAGCGAGGAAGTGTTTAAAGATGTGTGAGTTTTTGTTGGAAATGGTATGCTCCTTAATCTGTGTGGATAGATGACGAGTGGTTTCGCCAATTAAGAAACTCAAACCAGACCTTAATAAACAGATACACCATCTTAACACCATTTTCAGCTTGTAAATATCTTTCGCCTTCTATTATTGTAATTTAATATCCATATCACATGACATGTAATGACTATATATCCACTTGTAAATAATAACTAGATCTCTTCCACTGTACTGAAGATGGCATAAGTATACCGAAACATGCTTACAATTAAAAAATTTGTCGTTTATATCAAATGTCTGACTGCCATTGTGCTACTACGAAACTACGGAAATATATATATATAAATATATATATTATTGTGTTTTCCAGACTATAAGTTGCACTGTTGTGTAAGCCGTAGTAGTTGTTTTTTGACAATTCTTTGACAAAACATTTCATAGTCAAACCCCACCATTATATAAGCTGAACTGTAAAAAGGGGTTTTAAACTACTGTTTCTGCAACATGTTTGCCATCTTACACCAGTATACTTATTTAACTCAGCAAATAAAAACATGGCATGGTTTCAGTGAAGCTGTAGTTGCTATTTGTCATCCAAGCCATGCCTTGTGCCAGTTTTAAACCTCTAGTCAACTACAATGTCTAATGGTTGAAGTAACTTGGTCATTCCATCAGGAATGATAGCAGGAATTGTACTGGTTCACTTCAAAAAGTATGGGGGGTATACCCATTCATATATGTATGGGTAATTATTTAAAGCAGGACAGTATATCCAACATCCTTCTTAATAGCTGTTTTTTTTGTATCTGTCCATCCATCAATCAAATTAATGAGATGAACTGTTGATTTGATTTCTTTTTGTAGCTCTTCCAAGGTTGACACTCTCTTGTGGAAATCCCAGTGGAAACATTTTTAAGCTGAAGTGTCTTTTTCAAGGTTTTTCCAAACCTGAATTTGTTTGGTACAAAAATGGTATAAAAATTATTCCTTCCAAGAGGAACTATCTAAAGATAGACAGTAAAACAATTAGTGTACGGAGTTATCGGTCAAATCTCCAGAAGGATTTCCCTAGTAAAAGTGACAATGGAAATTATAGTTGCAAGGTGAATTATAAAAATGGGGAAAGCTTGATTGATAATTGTTCAGTTACTGATATTGGAGGTAAGATGATTTTTCTTGATCACTAATTTTCATTTCCAGTCTTGGGTACAAAAATGAAAAGCTATGAAAACAATCATGAAATCAGTGTTTTAATTTTTACTCCACTTTTTACTGCTAAATACAGGTGCCATGCTTTTTAATGAATAAAATTTAACTCCTTAGTCCCCAACATGGTGAATAATTATTTTAATCTGGTTAACATGATACGTGTAATGTTTCTGCACTATTTTCTTTGTATTACCCAAGACTTACACAATTATTGATTCTTAGTTCATGTTCTTTATTCATCCTTCATAAGGATGGTGGCAAAACTCAACAAGTACAATTGAGCACATGGAACATTAATGAGGCTGTCCGTTACATCATAACTACGTAATGCCACAATATGATGTAACCCTGGCTAATGCCACATAAGTTTACTTGCCAAAAGGAGATCCTTGGCTGACTGAAGGGTTAATTAATTTCACATATTTTTATTTTCAGATGACATAAAATGTCCTGAATTTGAATTTCCAAGAAGAAAACAAAATATAACTATACATGTGGGAATGACAGTGACAATGTTGTGTACTGTGATTCATGCTTCTCCTAAAAACCTGGATATCTATAAATTTACTAAAAAGACTCTTGACGAAAATCACATATATACAGACTTCAAGAATCATAAAAAGGTTGTCATGAACTATACAATTGTGAGTGCAACAAAGAATGACACTAGAGAGTATACTTGTATTTATCATAGACTACACAAAACGGAGTGCAACCTTCCCTTGAAGAAAACATTTATCCTTCACGTTGGTAAGATTGCTTTGTTTTTCCTTCTTTTGCTTTTGGCTCGTATCAACGTTATTACTGTATATCAGTATTTGTTTCTTTCATAAGAAGTCAGTTCCTAAGTTTTTGTTGCTCTAAAAAATAAGATTACTGGCTAATGTAAAGCTGAAATATAAGACAAAACATAATCCGAAAATAAACATCTTGTGAGTAACTCAAGATATGAGCTAAAAAACAAAAACACAAGTTTAGCGATAATATTTCGACTTTATTGCAAAGCCTTCGTCAGATCAACTTATTACACTGAGTATATACGATCCTTAAGTAGTCAAAAATAGGTTACATCATCAGAAAGGATACACTATTTACAGAATAATTAATGAGCTGTCAGCAGAGGAGGAAGAGAATGTGAAGCGAAAGCGTGGAATATAAAACACGTACTAGGAGTTTTTTGAGTGGCCTCAAAAACGAACTCCTTAAGACGCTAATTCGCGAAAGAAGTTTGAAAATTAGTGGTTTTTAAGCCCTAGAAAATTCGACAAGAAAAACGAGCATGTCTTTGTCACATACAAAGATACAACACGGTTAAGATTTCCTTTTTTTCATCATAAATTATTAACGAGTTTTGGAAATCGTATTTAAAACACCTCAGCGGTGTTATGTTGTGTATAAGAATTGAAGCTTGGAGGGGTACACATGTTAATTACATTGGAAGGGTACACATGGAAAGGTATACATGTGACTTGAATGCACCGTTTTGATTGCTTGCTGCTCTCATTAATTAGTCATCAATTTGATACGGCTTGATAAAACACGTGTTGTGAGTACTTTAAACAGATTTAAAAACGTTGCTTGTTGATTGCATTTCTGCCGTTATTGGTTGATCTATCAGTCTTTTGAAATAACAAAGCAGCATACTAATTAAGAAGTCAATTTACTATAAAATTACGTCTGTGTTAGTATTTTTTACGTAGAACGTTCATCCTGATCAGCAATTCAATATCACCATTGTTGAGGACATAATTTAGTGGTAATTTAGCGTAATTTAGCACGACCTCTTAATTCTCTTTATAAACTTGAAGTTCATATTATTTCTACAGCTGTACCTGTTAGAACGTGACAGAATAAACGCCTTCGATCGAAATCTGTTGTTTATTTATTGCATCCAACAACCATAATCAGCAGTTCAATACAAATTCAGAGTTTCAAAGTCCCTATCGTTTCTGTGAATCATTTACCCTATATTTCCCGTAAATTTCAGTAATCAAATCCGTCCCTTGTCTTTTGTGAGAAGCTAATCCAGAAGCTAAGCTAAGTACGAGCTCCCAAAATTGGACAATATAACTATTGAATATTGATGACCTGTTGAAAGAATATTTCCAGCATATTAACATGATCAGTCCAGCAAAATTTGAAGGATACCAGTTCTTTGGAGTCCCTCTTTAGTCACTTCACCGATTTTTATCATCCAGAGGAAGTGGACACGCACTGTTCCTGCTTTGCTCAATGCTGGGTTCTTTATAAAAAGTTAATTCCAGTTTTAAGCAGATACACAATAACTGCAGTGTATATAACAAAGCATAGAAATTATTAATATTATTTATTAATTATAAATTAAAATAATTTTTAATTATCTAACTAAAAATAGTTATTTTAAAGAATTATAATAATTATTAAGAAATAAATAATAATAATTAATAATTATAATAATAAAATGTATTAATTATAATAAAATGTATAATAATAATTTTAATTTATAATTATAATAATTATTAATTCTAATAATTACTTTTAATTATTTTTGAGCATAGAAATTAGAAATACACAATAACAGCAGTGTACATAACAGAGAATAGAAATTGGTTTCTTGAATTACTGAATCACTGATAAGATTTTTGTTATTTTGTTGTAGTTTTCTAGTTTTAGGTTGACTATCCTTGTTGCAGTTTCACGGTAACAAGGAGACACATCTACTGTAAATCTTGTTAAGTTTTAGTAACTTTTGCTCTACTAGATTCACAACCAGCGGTGTCTTCAAGAACGAAAAAGAAAGTTTATATTGCTGTGGCAGTTAGTGTCACCGGAACTTTGATTGGCCTTGGTCTAGTTATGTTAGTATTCGTACGTAAAAAGAAATTGAACTCGCAGCGGTTTTACGGTAAGTTAAATTTTCCGCTTAGTTGTTTCTCCTTTTATTGTTACACTTATTACGTTAGCCGAATAAAACTACCAGAATACCTAGCGGGATGATCTTTTTCATGCTAACATTAAATTCTCAAAGAAAACGGAAAGACAATTGATCAAATTAAAATAGCAATCCAGATTTCGAAAACCATCCTGGTAGTTGTATTTAGCAGATGAATAAGGGGAAACGGACATTTTCCTATGATATAAAAGCAGACTGCTGCGTAGCTAAAATTGGACGGCGTGTATAAGGCAAAATACGCCAGGAAACTGCCGAATAATTAAGATATGGAAACTGACATTACGAGTGAAGGCCCTTCGTCTGAGTGAAACGATGTGTTCTTTGAAGTGTCTGACGGCATAGCCAACAATTTCTAATCCAGCTAAGTTCGTAGATCAGATTATAATTCCTTGCACATCATTGCCTAACAGTGGCCATTTTATTTTATAACCTGCAGACAGCCTACCAGAGCTACGCTGGGATGTATTTGTGTCTTACAGCAGCAAGGACTTCCTGTGGGTGAAAAACCTCTGCGAAACTTTGGAAGCACCTCCGTTTAACCTCGTCGTCTGCCTACACCAAAGAGACTGGGAGCTAGGCCGTGCCGTGATCGACAACATGGCAGACTCGGTCTACTGCAGTCAAAAAACTTTAATAATCATGTCCAAACACTATCTGGAGAGTAGCTACTGTATGCAGGAACTTCAAATTGCAATGCACAGCGAAATGTGCAGAAATTTCAGCAAAGAAAGTATTGTGCTGATAAAGATTGACGATGTATCTGTGAAAAAGCTGCCAAGAGCTCTCAGACAAAAATCATATCTTGATTTTTCCAACAACGAGCAGCGCAAACATTTCAAGGCGAAGCTTTTGAAGGCACTGCCAAGGAAAAATTCAATATGTGAGATTAATAATACAATTGAAGAGATGTGTAGGAATGTCTGCGATGAAGGCAATGCTGAAGGAAATTTCCACTTATCGAACGTAACTTCAGACACGCTAACGTAGAATGGAATTGAGAATAGAATGAATTTATAAAGACAATCGCATTTCGTCAGATTTGCTTAAAATGACCGAGGGAAATTAAGGTTTAATTTCATGGATGCTCTTAAAGTCCCTATAAGCGAAATTTTTTCATAGTTATTTCATTGTGAAGTATGAATAGAACCTACTTTCATAGTTGTAATGCTGGTGTAAAGCTTTAAAATCGCCTAGTTTCTAGAAAAATCTACCTCAGAGACTGGGTTCGAAATTACCTCGATGACGTCAAAATGTTACCATCCACGGGAACTTCAAATCACTAGGTCGGCGGAATAGAGGGCGTGATTTCATAAAATGCCCAACGACTCCGAGTCATTCAGTACTTGAAAATCGTCAGATGTTTCATGTAGTTCAGAATATGAATTTCACACGAATCGCTACACGAACTTGCGAACACATTGACGTCACACCAGCTAGTTACGTGGTATTTTGGACGCGCACTGAATGACCACTTTTTGGCTGAAATGCTTGCTTATTTATACCTGTTTGAGAGGGATAATAATTTTGTTTTCCGTATGTTCCCAGTGCATATCGAACTTTGGAAAACTGCCATAAAAAATTCGCTTCCTAACCACTTTAAAGTTTCACAACTGTTGTAAATATTGAAAACACAAATGAAATTAAATCGAAATTTTACGACGGCCCACGTGATTACTTACTTGTAATAAAGAAAGCAAAATGGATTTATTTTACATTCAGAATGAGAACTAGACAAGTTTCTAGTGCCGATGCAACAAAAACTCACCGTTTTTTTATGATTGTATTTCGAAGAAAAATTAAAATCATGAAATTTGCCATTTACAGAGCTGTCATATCTTACCCTATTCCTGAGTTATTAATGGTGCAGTCTTAGCTATGACGTCATAGCTTGTGTACAGCACAAGTGAGAAAATTAGCCATATCTTTGGTTTGGTTTAACTAAACTGCCGCGGGCGGTGCAAATTTAATCAGTTCAAAGTTCTTTGCAAGTCTACGTAGTCCGGGTTAGTTTGGTCAAATGAAACCAAAGATGTGACTAATTCTCACTTTTGTGCTGGCATACAACTTATGACGTCACGGCTCCAATAATGACACAACTTTCTACGTCACACTACATGGTGACTTATTGAGAAACCAAGTACATCTTTGACATTATTCAATTACGCCACTTGAAACATTGCTTGTTTAGTTTCGAGTAATTTCTGTTGGTAACTTCAAAGATATGCGTGATTTTTCAAACCAATACACAGACATCGATCAATTTAGTATTTTATAGTCATTAGAACAATCACACTTTTAGTATTTTAATATTTTTATAATTTATATAGTATCTTGGTATGAGTTTTATTATTATCTTGTTAACACTGTATTAGAAATAGGTCGAGGAACATTAGTTGGTCAATGACTATAAAGTGTTTTACCTTCGTTAATTACAGTACATTACATTATATTGTGCAGTGTTACATAGGAAGTTAAGTCATTTATATATGAAAGAAAAATTTTAATGTCTCAACCACGAAATGAGATAAGGGGAAGCTGTAAAGAGAGATCTTCATAATTTCAAAAATTCTTCCATGTGAGATGGTTTATCCGATCTGTATAATAATGATTTTTATTTCAAGAAGGTGTGCATATACATTAGTACCTATTTATGGAATTAGACATGTTTATATATCTAAATTAGATATTAAATGGTTTTGAACCCAGCTGTATTATCTAAGTACCTATTCCTGCTGATCGTCTGGGTGACGTTTCGAGCGAAGGCCTTTTCGTCGGTGTTAAAACGACTGATTTCGCGAAACCTAAAAAATACCTTTTCAGTTTTGGTGGAAACACCATTGTTTGGAGATGACCGAGAAAAGCGATTGGTTTTCTCAAAACATCTGTATGTTCTATTCCATGTTTTAGCAGGCGTTTGAACTCTCAGTTTTCAGACAACCAGCTAACGTTCGCCTTTCCTGTGTAGCATTGCGAACGTCCGCTGGACATTTAAAATACACCAACTTCCCACATGAACCATTCCCTGTGTCCGAGCTGGAGACAAGGTTCCTGGAAACCAAAATCCAAAATGGCGAATGGTGAAAGCTTTTAATTTTATTTTTTGTGTTAATATTCTCGTAATTCTTCTCGATTCGGTCTCTAAGCTTTTGGAATTTGATAGACTGGAAGAAGATGACGACTCTGTGGATGGGTGATGTATGTAACACCAGTTTGGTTTATATGTAAGCGGCACTCCTGCCTTTTTGTTTATGACTTATTTTGAACACGTGCTAATGTGGTCTTGCTTGATGCACTTTTTACGGCGTTTTGTTGTAGCTATCGAGAGATACTTGTCAGTTTGCATTTTAGAAATATTAGACACGAGTTGTCCTGGAAAAAACAGAAAAATCCATAGGACAAATCAATCTGACAGTCTCCCTTATTCCTAATGTCGAAAATTAAAATTGGTTGAATATCAAAGGCTACATTGGCATTTTATTATATCTGTATTATATATTAAAAGTTAATAAAAAGATATAGTTCTTTTAAAAAACAAACGTTATTGAACGTCGTATTCCTCATGAGGTTAACCAGTTTATGAAAAATTATATTTTATTATGTACTATTTAATATATATTTTCAAATATTTCACCAAAAATGACATATATGTCTATCTTAAGTTTATTCTTTACCTAGTATAAACATACATATATAATAATGGTAATTTGTTTATTGGTAATAATAGTTTATTTTTATAACTATGAAAGGTTTTCAGCATAGTTTTTCCCTTTTTCACAGCTCGATTCTTACATGGATGAACGGTTTGTTAGAGCCGCGTTTGCAGCTGCTGGACATGTTGTTGTTAATGTGAAGGCTATAACAAACAAATTAACAGGGTAAGGCTAATAGCAATGATAAAAAATTGAAAAGTAATATGCTATCTAAAAACTGGAAGGTTAATGAAACCAGATTTTGGAGAAATTATTGCTTGGTTTTAATAACCTGTTATTTAATTATTATTTAAGAGCTCCAGCTGGTTACTGTTTTGTGGAATTTACCAGCACACAAACTGCCGAGGATGCATTGAACAAGCTCAATGGGATTCCAGTTCCTGGAACTAACCCAGTAAGTTTACATCAGTTTATGGTAACCAAATGTACTACCTTGAACATTTTAGTTAATCAAACACTGACTACTGAAATTATATATCAGAAAAACACTTTACCCGTGTTCTATTACATAATACAGAATAAATAACAAAACCATCACCACAGTAACCTTTCCAAAATTAATATACACTGTAAATCTCATGAAACAAGTCTCAGAGTTATACCTAAAAAATTAATCCCATACTGCCTAATGATATTTGTGAATTCTAAAGCCTTATTGGCTCGTTATTTTTAATTCAGGTTAAAAGATTCAAATTAAACTGGGCTTCTTATGGAAAGGAAAGTCAGCCACAGTATGTGTTTGATACAATTGACATATTTGGATGATTTATATCATTAGCTGATAATTTTTGAGCACATAGCTTGTACTGTAGTCCACTCTAATGATTCATATTCTTTCATTAATAAATTTATATCAAATATCTTCTCCCCTCTGTTCTTTTCAATTAATGGGGCAAACATTTTATTTTGTAAGACAAATACCTGTACAGTAATAATTGTCTTTAGATTAGTAGACAAGATACGATTATAACTTCTAAGCCAGGACGATACAGTTTATAGCATCACAGCATGTTATGTTTAAGAGTTGATGTGTTTCATCAAGGATTATTAGTTGGATTAATAAAAATTAAAACTAATATATATATATATATATATAGAAGGGCGAAACGGTTCCGTCTGTAGTTAGATATCGCTCTATGGCCTTTAGGTGATATTGAGCGCTCTACAGGATGAGTCTTTGCCACTTTGCATTATGCGCACGCTCACTGATGCAGTTAGAGCGCTCTGGCAAATGACTTTGATGTCTCACATTTGTGAGGCATCAAAGGTGACTGTAAATAGCAGTTACTTTCATCCTGATCATCAGCACTACACTGATGAGGC